>CM055732.1:21162718-21289557 GCA_029465975.1 Dallia pectoralis
GCGTTGCATAGAAAGGGACACGCCGTCAGTTAAAGTAAAAATAATGAAACCTGAGTCTGAGCAGATTTGCAGAAACATAAAGATGTCATAGTGGCTGTATTGTGTTGGGTCAGCGGTGCTTAGAGTGCAGGTACTGTCATTGTGAGAACAGAGACCAAATCCTATGCTATTACAAATCATATGCTATTACACAGATAGTTAACTGAGACGGTGTGGAGCCGTCCAGCTGCTGACGCTGGACCAATCACGACCACAGACCATATACATAGCCTGTGCCGTGACTCATACAATGTGTTTACAAACAAAAGTAAAAAACAAGCAGGAATGGTAAACAGCTATGCTGCGGATTGCTCATCCGCTGCCTGTTCTAAATGTTTGTTTTCAACAATTGATTTTAATCTAGAAAAATCTAGAAAGTGCTAGTAAAACCAAAGAAACCCTATTGGATAGTATGACAAAATGACACAACACATGAGCTGTTTCTACAAATTCTATCTGATATCTGACTTCTCGCACTGCTCTTCAGTGCTGAACTCTTTGACCCCTGCACACCACTTTGACTTGGGAGTTGGGTAAAACCCCCCACACCCAAGCACACAAACAATCCACACACTCAAACAAGCAAACATTTGGGTTAAATAATCCCTCAGGTCTCCACTATTAGCTGAAATTGCGGGACACTTTTTTCTCAAGTGGATGATCGGAAAAACCCGTGAAACAAGTTGTACACCACGAAACGACAAAAAGCCTCCCAATAGATTGCATTTCACAGAACTGAGTCACACAGGGAAACACTTCACAAAGCTGAAGACGAAGACCATTATGTGTCAGTAAATGTAACACAGCTACACAGAAACCCACCGGGGAATCTGATGTTAACATACACAAAAACAACGTTGATGCAAATTGGAAATCGCCAACAAACAACAGTACATGGGCTATGACCGGTAAGAGAAGGACGACACAACCTGATGTCAGATTTTACACTGAGCACCCATCAAGTGAACATTCTTTATCTGCCAGCGTCAAGGATCCTTGCGTTGAGTTCTATAGTGGGTTTCACTTCGGGAACATTAACTTTTGTCTCACAACAATCTGAGACAGGTAGTCCCTCAGAAACCATGGATACGACGATCAGCCTGAGACGTTCCAATAAACAAACCCTGAAGGGCTGTAAACTTTAGCCGTAACCCTGAATAATGGATCTGTACCAGTTTACAACAAGTTAATACTTGACTGATACGAAGCACAGGCAGCGACTGCCACTGGGGAACACAAAGAAACGATCAAGGAAAACAGTATGTATTGATCTCACATTAATCATCGGCTTCACCCGTGATCAAAGAGTGAGAGAAAGACGGTGTGAAAGAAAAAGTAAACTAATAAATCAAAGAAACCAAAAAAAAGAGAGCGAGATAGAGTGAGACAGACAGACAGACAGACAGACAGGAAATGGTCACTTGTTTTTGTTTGTATCCCATATTGAGTCCTCCAATTAAAGACAAAGTTCAAACATGTAAAACTACCACTGAAAAGACATAAAACGTCTCACAGACAAGAATAAATGAACCGGTTAACTAAGACATGTTTGATACGCATTCTAGAAATTAATGGCAGAGGTAAATTTTGCTCTTCAACTTGTCAGAGCTTGTTCCATGCAACGTAACCTGTGTGTTCCCACCTGAGTACTGTTGTTGCAGAAACCTTTCTTCGTCATCTTCCTCTCTAAACACACCTTCCAGGGCAGGTTTCCCGTCCTCGTTATCCACCACAGGCACCACGGTAAAGTTGGTGGGCATTTTCCCTCACCTCATTGGCTCGAAACTGAAAAAGTCAGCTAGTGTAGAAGTCCCTCACCTTCCCAAGGCACAGTTCAAAGTGCTCTATATTCTGTCTCTCACCTCTATTGCTTGGATTCTGGAACCATGTGACCAGGCTGTTTCCAAATAAGGAGAAGGTTACAACTCCTCCCAGAGAGCAAAGCCGCCTTCCTCAAAACTACTAACCAGCCCCCCCCCCCCCTCTAGGCTATAGTATTTACGACAGACAACAGCTCTAATGTTACAACGAGCAGCTCCTCCCAAAAAGAACTGTTTACTGAAAGAAGCCCTTTATCTGGAAAAAACAAACACAGAACCACAAAAGAACTTGCGTAAAAGCCTTGGCCCAGTCACTGAGGATTTAGTCTGTCTTCAGTCACATTACCCCCCATTTGTAGGTCAGTAGTCTTCTGCTACTCTGTACGAGCACAGGGTTTCCTCTTTGATTGGTGCCATCCGGGATTGGCTGACGTCAGAGATGGGACGTCCCAAAGATTCCCCTTATACTTCTCTGTTTCCTTTCCCACAAAGCAGAGCTTGCTAGTAAATTCTGAGGTATTTGTGAGACTGCCGGTTCCTGTTGAAACCAAGACAGAATGGCCCCTGTTGGCAAAGCACGGACAAACACAAAAGAACCTCGACACGCATGTGAATCACTTGAGCCAGAGGGTGCCCCAGAGGAAAGGCAATTGTGACATAACGGTTGAATGGGTACTTAAAAAAAAAAAGAGGAAAGGCATTTAAAAGCCTACGTACTTATAATGACAAAGACCATTCTGGAAACACCAGATAAATCAAATGCAACACAATTATATATAGTGATAATCTCTAATCCAATCCCGGGCTATTTGACAGGAAAAACAGTCCTGCAGTGTAAACATTTGAATGCACTGTGGGGCAAACTCGCAGTGTTTGTAGGTCCTGCTGTTTTCTGGGCGTGTGCTATCAGTGTGATCATAAACTTCGTTATGGGGAAGAAGAGTGATACGATAAGAACTGTAAGGAGTCCAGAGGGAGTTGCTGCAATAAACTAGGGCCTTAGTTACAAATTGGATGTCAGGAATTGAGGCAAAAACATGGGCAAAAGTTAAAAAAGAGGCACGCAGACCTAGCAATTGAAATTAAATGGAATGACCCAGTTATAACTACTCCCTGGCAAATGTTTGGGAGCACTCACTGAAGAAATGTTGACAAATTTTAAAGTATAGATGGAATAATTTAGAAAACATTTCAAGAAATGTGTTTTGATGGTCTACAGACATAGCAGCTTATTTGTACCACTTTATTTTGGGACAAGAAGGCGGAGGGATAGCCTAAACATCCACATTTTTTCTAAAGCACACTTGTTCTCAAGAACTTAATCTGCTCTCCCTGGGGTTGCATCGCTCACAGCTGTGACCAAGTGAAGTAAACCTTAATGCTGAGTTTTTCCGTTTAGATAAATGATTGTGGAAAATATTGACACAGTGACATATCATGATGTTTTCTTTAACCATATATTATATTGTATCTTTTGGACAGAATTACAATTGCATTTGTGAGTATTTGCTTTATATTTATAACAAACATATATTCTTCCTGCAAAAAATGCTCCCCGTTTCTCATTTTAATAGAAAATCGACTGATTTTAAAACCATTTGCTTTTGTTCAGCCAACATATGGTGAACCATTTTTGGAACACTGAATAACAATTAAATGAAAAGGCAACGCATTATAAAATTGTAAGTAAATAACGAGAACTGCAGTACATATCAGTACGGCACATAAATATATAGACATAATGTTGTATGAAGAAGTTTGAATCCCCCGGCTTAGTTAGAAAAACCCAAAAATGTATGCATGCATGCAATATGGTTTCTTTCCTATTAGCAACATATGATAGTCAAAATAAAATCAGATACACTTACTGTGGTTAATTTTGTACATTCTGTACATGCTGTGTGTGTTCCAAGTCAACGAACTACACCTCCACTTCCCTCCTGCCCAGGTAGGCTTAGCCACAGGTGTTGGCTGTTAGCAGGTGTAAGAACTGATATGAAATCTTGTTCCTTATGTTTACTAAATCTGTGCGGAGAGTGGTGGGGTAAGTTGAGCCAATTTCTTTTCATCCGGCATCATTCCTTCAAACAAAATATCTACATACACTATTGTTCAAAAGTATGGGATCACATAGAAATGTCCTTGATTTAAAAAGAAATGCAATTTTTTGTCTATTAAAATAACATATAGAGTATAGAGATTGTTACTGTATAAAAATGTGTAGCTGGTGATTTTTCAAAAAGCTTTTTAATGGGTTATCTACATATTGGTACAGAATATGGAATGGAATATACGAAATGGAATATGCCAATATTGTCAGTTGTACAACTGAATGCCTTCAACTGAAATGTGTCCTCTGCTCTGCATTTTACCCCATCCTCAGGTGCAGGGGGCAGCCCTAATCAGTTGCCTGATTCGACTTCAATGGCGCCCGGGGGGCATTTAGGGTTAACTGTCTTGCTCAAGGACCTTCCAGACCCAAGCCCCATTACCTAACCAGTAGGCCACCTTGCCGCCCCAAGAACCGGAGACCCATTATCAGCATCCGTGTTGTGTTTGCAACTCCAGGTTTATAATTTTAAAAGGCTAATTGGTCATAAAAGCATTTTGCAATGATTTAAGTACCGGTGAAAACTGCTGATTTAAAGAACCAATAAAACTGACATTTTTAGACCAGTATCTGAAGCATCAGTGTTTGTAGGTTCAAATGAGAATCTGTTCTCAATCGGCCTACCTGGTCTTTCAATACCTGTCAGTCTACTCTTGTTCTGAGAAATAAAGACTAAACTATGCGAGACATTGCCAAGAAAGAGGAGTGGGAGGCCCTTGTGCACAACAGAGCAAGAGGAAAGTACACTTGAGTGTCTAGTTTGAGAAAAATACATTTTCTTTGAAATGTATTTCCTAGAATAAAGCAGAATTCCAAATTTGTATAAATGTTTTGAAAATAGCATTTCCAAATGCTTTCTCACCCTAACTTAACCTGGGCATGTTGCGCACCCTGGGATAAATGGGTGCTTGTGTTCTGTGACAGTGGGTGATTGTGAGGGTAGGTCAAGGTTAAATTAATGGAATGGGTGTGTGTACACTGTTAATCTAACATCTATGTCTACAATAAAATGAACATAGAAACCTCTGTTCAAAATATCTGACACTTCCTTTTATATACAGCTGTGTGGGACATGAATGTTGTTTTGATAATCACACACTACCAGTATCAAGTTTGTACACATCTACTAATTACATAAAAGGGTATATCTTTATTTTGACTATTTTCCACATTGTAATATAACAGGAATTTCACTGTTCAGAATGATGCTTTGTATGCTGTCCTTTCTCTTTTCTTATTTGAGCAGTTCCTGCCAAAATGAATTAAAGTCCGGGCATAAAGATGAAGCTAACATTAGCTTGTAACACAACACATACATTTTATTTAATGAGGTTTTACATGGTTTGGACATAAAGTCTGCTGTTGCTCTCTGTTGTTCATGGTGTTGAACTGTAATCTAACAAACTCCCTGGCAATGTGCTTCATGTCCCTCTAGGTGGCGCATCGAACCATGTATTGAACGAAAGCGCACAGTCCATATCGACTGAGCAAAGACCAGATGAGTGAATCACTATAGTAGTAACGCATTTATATAATTTAGTTATATTCTAAATAATATTTCGTGATTAAAAAATATATTGCCTTCGAGCGAAATCCAGAATAAACCTATAGTCCTAATGTAATTTTAGGAATAGGCTACTTTTTACAAGATCACATCGCACAGAGACTAAATTAAAGTCATATCCTGTTTATTAAAGGCATTTATGTAATTTTCGGGGTTGATTGTAACATAAATAACAAAAGAAACACATACCTGAGACAGGCAGTCATATGTTAATTAGACCATCATCATCATCATCATCATCAACATAGCGGAGGTTGATCAGATCTCTTGGGTGGTCAGACAAATAGGGCATGTCAGAGATGTGCTCAGCATCAGCAGCAGGCACAGTCCCAAGGGCACCTATGAGGCGGCGCTACTTCCAAGCCGGGATAGAGTTGAAGGATAACCCAGATAGACAGCAGCAAGTCGGCTGATAGCCAGACGAACAGACTACCCCTGGATTTTTATTCCTGGGTTATTTTCGGTGTGCATTCGTTCCACATAAATCATCTCAAGTGCAGTGCCTTTGGGAAAGTGATGAAAAAAGTAGTTTTCACGTCGCGTCGCAACACTTGGTTGTGTCCGTGATATTTAGTTTACCGGACGACTGTGGCCAGCGGAGGCGGACGGCGAGAGACCACTTCTGGGACACCTCTTGGGAGACACCGCGGTCCAACTATCGCGGGATCTACCGGTCCCAAACATGCCTGTCCGGCGGGGACACGTGGCCCCTCAGAACACTTTTCTGGATACAATCATCAGGAAATTCGAAGGACAGAGTAAGATCACCCCGTTCAAATATTATGCACAGCATTTATAAAGGAAACTATGTAGAGAAAACGTGTCAAAAATGTGCCTTGGCGTGATTTATTTGGGGGACAATACTGATTTGACATTTGGGAAATATAAAATGTAAACTAATTGAAATATTTTTAGTCTACTACACATATATGCTGTATTAGATGCCCTGTGCCCACTTTCCATAATATTTTATCCATTGTTGTAGGCTTATTTCCTGTCTAAACCCTACCATTTAACTGACAGCATTTGAGCAAGGCTCTGTTGAAATGTGTTCATAAGGACAATGTAACCTACTACTTCTTGGAAATGTACATGATATCTAAACCGTTCAGTCAGGTATAGCAATCAAGGCGATATGTCCCAAAGTTATGCTGGTCTAATAGAGATTGTCCGTTATGTGTCGTAACTTTAATGGTTACAGGGTTGTTGTCACTGAGTTTATTCCTGAACATTTTGATGAATAAACAGTGAATATTTTGGCGAACATTTTTATAGTTCGGGAATTTGTTTGATAAAAGTATTCCCCATAAAGAGTCAGAGTGGCCTGGTTTTGTGCTAGTGTGAACTATTGATTTATGAAATTGTGTGGACATTTACATGGTTATAGGTAAATATTTGAAATAAGTTTGGATAGCCTAAAAACGCACGCAGCTTAACCATGCCTATGATTAGCAAGATTATATTGCTTTTGATTTCCTAAACAACCGTTTGGAAAAAAACAACCCTGTTATTTATGTTTATTTTTTAGAGTAAACTTACTGCAACACACCTGCTACTGTAAAGTGTCATGATATCAGTTATTTGTCATAACTTTTAGCTTGCTTTCTATTGACTGAATAGTGTAAAAGGTGGACATGCTAGCTTATTGGACAATACACCTAAAACATATTTTGGAAGATGTAGTTCTAAATGGCTTTTCCTCAGCTTCAGACTATGTGCACACATTACATTGTTACCCCAACTCTTTGTTGTGCCACCTCTGGTTTCTGACTAACCCGCCCCTATGGAAGGGCAACTCACAGTCAACCCAGTCTAAGTACTCTGTTTTAGCTCCCCGCCAAGGGGGAATAATAACAAATATCTAACAAGTTCATTGCTTAAAGCATTTTTTGGGCTGTATCACTCTGCACGCCACTCTCTCAGTATGGGAAAGCAGGGACAAGCTAGCAAGAATGCAGCATCCTCTGTTTATGTTGCTCTCCCCAAACTGAAGGGATTTGACAGAACTTTGTGAAACACTGATTGTCTCTGAGAAAGATAGAAAGATATATCCTGATTGCTTTAGTTGAGTGTAACGGGAAATCTTAAACAAAATGTGAAATATTAAACAGAAAATGCTTGCATTTCAGTCTTTCAACAGGCTTTCTATATGTCTCTGGTCAGGTTATGTCTTGGTGTGGCTAACCGATATGGCATATCACGTGTAAAATTACCATGTTTATGTATAGTAGTAAGCTCTGTAATGTGATGACGTAATTCAAGGATTCTTTAGATTAGAATAATATTGATACATCCCTCCCTCCTCAGATCGCAAGTTCATCATCGCCAATGCGCGCGTGGAGAACTGTGCCATCATCTTCTGCAATGACGCCTTCTGTGGCATGTGTGGTTACACGCGCTCTGAGGTCATGCAAAAGCCCTGCACCTGCAGTTTCCTGTACGGGCCACACACCAAGAGGCCTGCCGTGGCCCAGATGACCAAGGCTCTGCTGGGCTCAGAGGAGAGGAAGGTTGAGATCTCTCTGTACACCAAAGATGGTACGACCTGGCACAGTGGCCCAGGGCCTCGACAGAAACCTCTGCACGGCTCTAACTTGTTTTTTTTTTAACATTAAACACAGTCAGGAATAGGGGTTGGTAGGTCGGCATTCATTAAGGTGGTTTATTCTCTTCGATGCTAGTCGGGGCAAGGCGAGGGCTTTGAAACACTTTCTAAATTATGACATTTCAGATGTATTTTTAAGAAAGTTTTGGTTTCATTGCCTGTTCCTGCCTCCCTGCTGTACACCTCACTGTGATTGAACATGATGCTTCACACGGAAACAAACACTCACACACACGCATACACACACCAGTTAGAGGTGCATTCCTTCAGGGTGTTTGTCACTGATACAGCCAGTACATAAATTTGTCATTTACAAGGACTCACCTGTTATCACTGCTAGGATTTGGACCTCAATGGGCACTGTGTATGACTCACAGCAACCTGCAGTAAGTAATGCAGCTTTCAGAGATGAATGACAGGTTGTCAGATGAAAAATGTTCCCTTCATTGTTCAGTCTCTTTTTTTTCTCCTGTTATCAGGAAGATTCATTTGTTCAGTGTTATGTTCCCTCAAGCCCTCCATCTTAAATAAGAAAATACAAATGCGTAATTGATAAAGTACATTTACCATTAGTTGGGACTTGAATGAATATGACTTGAAGGAAGCTTGATTTGTAACATTTGTTCTAGATTTGAACGGGCATTCTGGAGTGGCTGCACAACTTTAAAGAACATACCTTACAAAAACACGACCTTAGATTTGCTGTTGTACCACAGTAGAAACCAAAACAACACTGTGTTTTGTTCTTTGTAAAATCGAATAAATCTCGCTAAACACTCAGCGGCTATAAAAAATGCATCAGACTTTTAAAATGATGTATTTGTCTCTGAATTTCAGTGGTTACATTTCTCCAGCCCCATCCTTCAGCTTTTTACAAAACCATTACAGTGAGTAGCGTTTGTAATTATTATTCCAACTGCCGGTTCCTCGTTTAAAGAGCGAGCCTGTCTCCATAATGTAGTGGTTTGGGTAGGTGGGTGTAGGATAGTCATAACAATGGGATCAGAAGACAAGGACAACACTAGCTCTGGCGTTCAAATCCCAAAGGTAACCCATGTATTTTCAAACGGTTGCATAAGATGCTGTAATACACAATGTCCTCTGTCTGGCTGTAGGCTGGAAGGAGCAGGGCAGATGTCGGACTTTCAGTGTAGAATATTAGACAAAGGGATATCTTACAGGATCGGTGCTATTAGTGTTAATGAGAGATACATTAGTTCTGTTTCTGAATGCCTTTGGGATAACAGTCTACAGTATATCCACGTAGTCGGACATTGATTCATTCACAGACACAGCATGGAAAGGCATTCGATTCATTCATATATTCTACCCAGAGGCAGGGCTTTGTAGCCAGCCGAGTAGTCGTGCGGGCGTACCGATAGACGACCTCGTCTCATGGACGGTACTCATCTAGTGAAATTCCTAAAATCCATCTAGCCCAAGTCAGATAAAAAATCTCCTGGATTTGGCATGGTGTGACTGCTCAGCTTTCACTGTTCATTTTTCATGACAGGTACTGGGGTGAACTGGCCACGGGGGGTATGCCTTTGGCCAGGTCGTCATTGAAAACTCAACCGACTTGCTTGGTTAAAAAACTGTGAAAAGACATAAATACAGTTCCTTCAGAAAGCAATCATACCCTTCCATTTTTTCCACCTTTTGTTGTGTTATTGTCCTAATTTATAATTTATGACATGTATTTTCAACGGACAATATACACAGCAAATTGGAAACTCTCTGTAGACAAAAATGTGTGTTCAACATAGGAACCTCCAGGTTAAGAAACAAAGTTACCCCAAAAAGGAATTTTTGTTCAAAGAGGTGAGCACACAACAAAAAACAATCACGAAACGACCAACACGAAAGCTTACTAAATGTAAGGTGTGTATACATAGCATTTTAATAATAAATATACAAACAGTCCAAATATAAAACATCAGCTACTGACACAACTTTGCGTACCGTGACATTTAAATAATATTCAACCAAATGGTGGCATTGCCCTGTAACTAAAATACCGCTGCTAATTGTTAAACTGTGCCCTGGTGATAAGTTAAACAAAGACAGCTGTGCTGAAAGGAGAACAGTCATCGAAACACAGGAAGGGCACCCCACTAAACTCCCTGTGTGCAACACAGCTAACCACAACCGTGACAGTACCCCCGTAAAGGAATGGCTCCCTGAGAGGCCAGGCAAAATAAAATACAGGAGAGAGAGAGGACAGGTAAACCCCCAGGAGATGGTTCAGCAGGGGGGCTCCTCCGCTGCAATTTCCGCCACAGAGGCGGTTTTAGTTTCTTAGTCTTTGGGGGGCCGGTTTTGGCTCTGGGGACACGGGACACTCCTCTGGGAACACTCTCAGAGGGGACAGGGGACACTGCTCTGTGGACACTTGTAGAGGGGACAGTACTGGCATGCTGCAGACTGGGACCAGCACGGGCACGATGCAGACGGGGGCTGGCAGTGGAATGCTGCAGACCGGGGCCTCTGGGATTTGAAGGTTGCTGGCTGTGGTTGTGGATGCAGCTCTAGGGCTCTTGCTGGCCATGGCTGCAGCCCCGGAGCAGTGGGTGGCCATTGTTGCAGCACCAGGGCCGTGGGTGTTCTACCCACTGTCTTCCCCAAACACCCCATTACCTCCCCACCAAAAAAACTTTACTTTTTTGGAGCGCCTCCGGGTTGCTCTCTTGCCCTCTTCATGGGTGAACCGCGGACCCGATGTAATATGCCCTGATAGCCGCATAGGTGGCTCATAACCAAAATTAGCGCGGAGACGCCGGTACTCTTCCTCAACGGACTCCGCCCCCACCAACTCCCCCCGCTTCCTTTTGACCAGACAGCAGATTACTGAATCGGCAACCCGTAATTAGCCAGGAAAATAACACTCCCTTGACCTTATCTCCTTCTGTTTGAAGGGCTCATAGTAAGCCGAGTCATAGTAAGGTCAAAACATTGAATTTGGGTTTGGTTGAGAAAGGCACTTAACCTCAATTACACACATGAATCTCTCTTGGATGTACTCATCTGCGTCATTAATACAAGCAATGACTTGACTAAAGGTGAACATATTGAAATACAATCCCAGCTGGAATTCTGTCATTATCCTGATGTCGTTCCTGTATTTATTCTTGTCAACCCCTGGTTCTGTGTTCCCTAAAAGGTAGGGACAGATCCAGTGTGTATTATAATTGTAATTATTGGTAAATGGCATTCAGGAGGAGAAATACGACATTGATTTTGCGTAAGTCTGTGATCGCTGGCTTCCTGTTTAATCCCCGTGAACCTCAAACAGCAACTCCCTGCCCCCTAAGTCTCATTGGAGGCAAACAACAATACCAATTTAATCTTCTTTGAAATGAGAGAGTCTGCAGTTACATCCGAGTAAATTTAGCTGAGGTTGTTGAGGCTCAAGATAACTTTGACCAAGCCTGGCTGGTGCGCCCCAGGTCACTAACTCTGGATATGATGACATCACATCTTGCTTATAGATTTGACTACTACAACCGTTTTAAATTTATGTGGATGTGAACATTTGTTTTTACAATTTTTTTACAGCGTTTTGTTGTTTGATCAGTACATTCACTGATGTTCCAACGACTCATTCTAGACAAGTGTGTTCATAGCATGGTATGTTTATACAGAGAACATCGATCATTAACATCTACTCAACCAACCTACAATGTCGTCTAACAAGGAACGTTACGAACTTCCCTGCAGATATCATGTGTGTCTAACTGTTTTAGGTCTTCGGTGGCTAAACCAGCTACAGCTCATTGATATGGTGGAAATTCCCCCAGTTGGTTGTTTGTATGGCATCACATGATAGATAAGGACAAACAGAGGTGTCGCTCTGTGGTCTATTCCTCCTGGGGTCTGTGTGTAATTGCCTTTACATTATGGGAGCAATGTGTTTTCAGGGCATGTCTTTGGCTGCCTGCCATCCATGAGACAATGACTTGGGACCAGATCAACTGTCAGATTCCAACAACACATTATCAGCGGCAGAACTGAAAGAGTAGAAGGATTTCTTTGGGGGTCGTTATTATGACACATTAATCTAATTTAGGAATGTAGGGTGACTACTAAATCCGGTTAGAAGGGGATAGGGCAAGCCAAGCTGGAATTTATTACTGGAAATTAGCTGTTGCGTGAATTCACAATAGTCCTGTAAATAGCTGCAACACACAACCTTTCTAATTAATACTAATGGTGTCTGATGCCACCTGCGCACACTGCTAGAAGTGGCAGACCTCTCTTGGAATAGGCCATGGTATCTCTACAGATAAGAGTGTGCGTATGCTGTGAAAGCATTTTCGAAATGAGAATTGTCTACAAAAATATTACTCTCACTTTCCTTCACACCAGACAATCTTTCTCTGTCGTATACAGTGTTATTAAAACTGGTCTCCGTTCATATTTTACTGCTAACCCACTTTTGCTATTGTTTTGCCTACATATATTGCTTCGGCTATGATATAGAAGTTCCCTGAGGGAAATACAGTTCTGTCAAATAGGCATACGCTCACTAAATTAAATTGAACGTCATCCTTATTCATCCGGGGTCTTAATGAGAATGTTTGATGCACATATTATATTTCCACAGATAAGTCGACAGTAATGTTATTTTATAGACATCTCGCCAGAGTGAATTATACAGATCTCATTCAAATATTGCCACTTTTGGACATTATTCTGACTCCACATTATGACGGATAAAAACAAGAGCTCTACAGGATACATGAGGACTGAATCGGCAGTGTAATTGCTGCCGCGGCATATTGGTAATGAAATTGTCTCAATGTAATGGGAAATTCAGTGTCTCCTCCTAATGGATGATCTGGTGATTAACTAGTGACTAGTCAGTCATTATAATGTGCCCGTCTTTGATATCTGGTTTGTAGCCCATCCCAATACCCTAACCCGAAAAAGCACGAAAAATAAATTTTCCAACCACGTCCAGTGTCACAATTGTGGTTGGGTACCATTGGCATTCGAACTGATACTGGGACCGGTACACTATTTGGTACTTTTGTAAATTATTTTGTTACATTTTGTTAAAATTCCATCCATTCTGAATTTGAATATTATTATTGATTCGGAATTTGAACTAAAGAGAGGGTCAAATTGTAATTTAATAAAGGTATTTCCTTTAAAACGTAATAAACACCTCAAGAAATTAACTAGCCTACTCTAACACGGTGACAGGTTTCGGTGATAACCAATGACAGGATAGTTGTTCTCTGAATCAGGAAGTCCCTAATCGTTTCCACCGGCTAGCTTTAAACTCCTCTCCTCTAGTAGTCTCGCACTCGTGGTCTCGCTCTAGTAGTCTTGCACTCTTAGACTGTGGACTTGTAGTCTGGCTCTAGTAGTCTGGCTCTAGTAGTCTGGCTCTAGTAGTCTGGCTCTAGTAGTCTGGCTCTCGTAGTCTCGCTCTAGTAGTCTGCCTCTAGTAGTCTGGCTCTAGTAGTCTGGCTCTCGTAGTCTCGCTCCAGTTAGTCTGGCTCTAGTAGTCTGGCTCTAGTAGTCTGGCTCTCGTAGTCTGGCTCTAGTAGTCTGGCTATCGTAGTCTGGCTCTTGTAGTCTCGCTCTAGTAATCTTGCTCCAATTAGTATTGTATAAATACATAAACAGTTAACTGTTCACAAGACACTGGGGTTCACAAGCACTAATTCTCCATTTAGTGAAAAGTGAAAGTACACAGAAACTTTGGTATTGATAAATTGGTCCACTATTGACACATGCAAAATATTATTGGGCTGTATCTACAGTGGACTAATTAAACAAATACCAAAAGGTTGCTTTTATTGGTCCAAGAGTTTTATTGATGTTTTTTCTCTTCGGCGTCTGAGTGTAGCTATTTGTAACCATCTAAAGGGGTCATCATAAAGGGAAATCACTGTTCACAAAATGCTGTTATTTAATGAGGCTCTGAGGTAATCATGCTGGCAGTTACGGAGGAGCGATATGGGCCAGCGCAATTAGAGAAAACCCACACTGCTGTTATATTATGTCCCCTGAGAGAGAGGGAGAATGACAGATATACAGAGAGATATACAGAGAGATAGATAAAGTGAGGAGGAGAAGAACAGGGGAGAAAGCCACAGAGAGTAAGAGAGAGAGAGCTGGCCTTGGAGACCTGATGTAGGTCTGATGATGAGCTGACCTCTCTAGTCCAACCCCATGGGTCTTCGTTAATGCTTCTTTTCCCTTAATTTGGCTAACTTAACTATTTAGACATTCATCTTCATAATAAACACACTGAAGACTCAGTTCCTTGCAGAGAGCTTTAATTACTAACAGCGTTTCAATAGGGATGCACCGATCGTGAAATGCTGGGCCGATAAGATAACATTTAAATCACAATGTGTCCGATCCATATTAACGGTGTTTGTTTTTTTTATTATTATTGTTTTCTTTCTGTTGTTATCTATTCCTTTATTTAAGCCAGGAAACCAAATAAATCTTCATTATGAAAGTAGCGGAACTGTTTTAAAGTCCACAGATCACACTTCTTCGACTGAGCACAAAATCAATCACATAAATGTAACCATTTATATAAAACAAATCGAATACATGAGTGAACAATTGATGAAAAAATATAATATCAAAATGGCGGATAGCACGCCTGGCCGAAAATTTGCCCAAATAGCTTTATATTTGCTTTTACAGTGGTTATTTTGACAGAAAAAAATCTGAGGGCATATGAGCATTCCTAAAAGGAGCTTTCTGTACTTGTATCGAGTTTAGTGACATTTCTTTCTTTTTAAGTACCTCTGAGTCAAATTGACCCCTTCCGGCGCTTCCAGTGTTAAATACTTTAACTTAAATCTAGTTCTGATTAAAGCACTGTTATGGAAAGGGACAGCTAGGGTTTGTCTGGCCAGGTAATCCACGATACGCCTGATATGTGGTCCAGGGGCTCAGGTCTTTAAAAGGTTCCACAAAACGTTCTTGGATCTAAAAGGATATCTTTGTTATAATTCAGACTGACCCTTATAGGGTGGAAACGGCTGAACCCGATTTGTGAGCACCAGACCAGCAAAGGAACATTAACCAACTAACCAACCACACACCGCACTGACGTAGGGCCGAGTGAAAACCCATCACATGAGTATTAGAGACAGTATAGCGGAACAACAGCCCCAAATAGCATTTTAGAGTGGAAATCCCAGTGGAGAGGAGAGCCCGCCAGGCAAAGACAGCCGTGCCGT
Organism: Dallia pectoralis; assembly: GCA_029465975.1. Lineage (NCBI taxonomy): Eukaryota > Metazoa > Chordata > Actinopteri > Esociformes > Umbridae > Dallia > Dallia pectoralis. The sequence goes on from CM055732.1 coordinate 21,178,071, forward strand.
TTCACCTTCACACCCCTGGACCAGACTGCACTTAATCATACGCCCAACGGAAGAGATGAGGCTACAGTAAACACCCAAAGGTTGAGCTTGAGTTTGTGTCTCTCACATTAATTGGCAGATCACTCCAAAATAGTGAAGCTCTATGGGAGAAAGCCGTTTGTTTAGATATTCTTGGTGCAGTTTGGAGGCCTGTGTCTTGTCATTGTATCGTACGTGTAGGTATGTATGGCAGGACCAATTCTGAGACACAAGTAGGAGCAATAAAGAGTTGCTAGAGCCTGATAAGGCAAGGCTCACACAGGTTCATGACCTTATGTCCTGAGGAATAAAACATTTTATTTCACTGTTATGAGCCTTAATATTTAGGTTGGATGGACTTGGGTAGAACGATTATTAAGAAATTTGTTCAGGAAATGTTTTGATGTTGGAAATTTGCACAAACTTACATTCCTATTGTAGTTGTTTAAATCACAGCTGTACAGTGCCCTACGCTAGTATTAATATTAGCACCCAAAAAACAAAGGGTTGAAATTTATTCATTGTATTCACAAAAATCCAAACTTTAAGTGTTTTCCAAATCATTCAGATAATTGGAAAACAGAATGCATAATATACTCATATTTTATTTTTCTCCATTACATGTGTTGCCACAGTTATTGGCGCCTAAATACATTGTTCTGACTCAAATATACCTGAAGGGTTCTATAAGTTCACCTATATAAGTTCACCTGAGTTATTAGGAACACTCGTATAAATATGAGGTGACACCTGTGATGGGATGGTTGACCAAAAAAGCATTTGCTGTCATACAACAACAAACTGAAGCGCCTACAGTTGCCAAAATGTACTGTTACCTTTTGAGAGATCGAAATAGAAGTGAATTTGGTTCTTGCCATATGTTACGGTTCTTCTGTCTTGTCTTGTTGTTCGCCGTTTCCTTTGATCTAGTCCTTTTATTAAAAGTATTTTGTTTTCCCTGTGCATGGACCTTTGGTTTAGTCAAATCCTACAATGCTCCTACAAGATAAATATGTTTTTCTCTTTATATATTTGAATCCGGTCGGTGAGTGTTTGATCTTTTTGCACTCATTAGTGTGACTGCTGTTCTATTTTAAATGATGTAGGTAGCCTCAATAATCAGTATTCCCCGCAGTCATTGTCAATGCAGATTGCAGAGGCTGATCCTGTTGAAGTTCCAGTTGTTTGATATCCCCACCCTGGCTGGGATCCAATAGGAATTACACAACTCTGCCCGGCTGGAATTGCGGTTAATTTAACTTGCAATTGAAGGGATACTATCTGCAGTCTAATTGAGAGTTTGCAAAGCAAATGGTATGGAGGTATGTTCCTATAAAGTTCGTAAGAGCATGGCGCTTCGTATGGGGAGTCATTACGAAAATGTGCACTATACTTGCTATACAGAAGACTTTAGGTGATGTGAATCTTAGGGCTGACGCCACAGACATCTCTGGTCTATCATTACGTTTATACATTTACAACACGACAATAGAACACCTTATAGGATTTTCTCCTCGAAGAGCGTTCATGCCTAATATCACCACTCTATTGACTTATCCACGTTTGTGAACAGTTTAAATTTGCGAATTAGGCGTTATCTCAACAAATTATCTTAATTGGTAAAAACGTGGTCGAAGGTCATCATTTTGCCATGACCTAATGATATGCGCTGGTGCAGTCTATGGAGCCGTATTATTGGCTGAGTCCAACAGTCTGTCCATCATTCTGTCAAGCATCTGTGGTCTTGTTCAATAATTAAGCAGTCGGAACAAGTCAGCCTCCTCCCGTCTGCCTGTGTGGTATTGCAGACAATATATTGGTAGACCAATAGTTCAGCCAGCTCCTCAGGCTAATATGGAAATGTTTCAGATAGAGATGGAATGACATGTATCCCCAATGAGCATCTCTGAATATGATGAAGAGGTGGAGAGGGGGAGGGGGTGGGGAAGGGAGGAAGAGTAAAGCTGACAGGGTTAGGATGGAATCGTCATCAACTGTATATGATGCTTATGGTTCTTAATGAGAACTATGCCCATATCACTTTCTAGAACAGTCTATCCCATGCCAGTACAGAAGCAATGTTGTACAATACAACGTGCTGAAATGTAATATATTTAAAGACGTTGCACCAGTAATCGCACAAATAAATCAGAGTGACTTTTTCAACTTCAACTGTTTAATTCTCTTTGATGATCTCAACGAAAACCATCTTTATTATATGTTTTCTGTGTGTGTTAATCTGTGTGGATCTGGTAGAGAAGCAGATGGTTTTGCAACATGGATGGCTGGGATTTCTGTCAGATGAATTATTCTTGAATAAGGTGTTGGAACTTTAATCCGGGGTGAGGAGAGATACAAGAGGCCCCGCCCCTTCTCTGTCCTACAAAGGGACCTACAGTGATAAGCCAAAACATTATGACCACTCACAGGTGAGGTGAATTACGTTGATCATCTCCTAACAAGGGCAAATGTCAAGGCCTGGGTCTTTTAGATGGTCAGCGAACAATCAGTTCTTTTAGTCAAGGTGTTGGATGTATACAGAAGACGTGATACAGGTGGTGGGGATTAACTGAATGGTTGAAGCAGGGAATTGAAGTGTGGTTATATATTGTCTAATACAGGAGTGTTACCATTTGTACACAACTTCTCTACAGTTCCCCTTGTTTATGCAACTTTGGACAGGCCCATCAACACTAGTTTAAACACTTAGTGTTTACCAAATCGGTTGAGAATTTACCGAAGATCCAGTTACGTTTTCTGGGGGAATGGAAGTGGCTACAAAACTGCTAGTGACTTTCTTGCCTTTGAGACTGTAATTTTTCATCTCACTCACTCTGTTTTCTTTCTCCTTCTGTCATGTGTTGGCATGACTGAAAACAGAACGACCTCTTTTATGTCACCTCTCACAGAACTAACTGAGACAAACCACCTACCCAGTTTCCATTTACAGTAGCTAGCATCGTCAGTGCCTGGGCACCAAGCCGTATCAATGGATGTTGAAAAGTCATTATGGAATATGTGACATTTCATTTTTGTGATGTCTTCAGCATTCCAGTATGTGGGAAATAGTAAACATATAGAAATACTCTTAAATGAGTAGGTGTGTCCAAACTCTTGACTGCGTCTGTATTTATATAAGGTCTCCCACACACTCAATAAACATTGACTCATCGTATTTTGGAAACCACTGCCTCTAGTGCTTTTAACTGAGATGTTTAAATGTGAAATTCAAAATTAAGTCCTGTAGTATCAATTTTGAAACCAGTCATTTTGCTTTGGCACGCATAGATCAGATAAGGTTCAACTTCATTGTTCATTGAACAGTACAAGAACAGTACAGTGCAGTTCGCATCCGACATGAATATGCAAAAGAGCAGTGCAACAATAATTTTCAGGGCAGTGTGTCAATGTATAGAATGTCCCAATGTGTGTGTCTACAGAATGGAATGGAGGACAATGTATGCAATTGACATGGATACGCAAATGTGCAAATGTTTAGTTTAGCAATGTAACAAAGTGCAAATATGCAGAGGGCAGTAAAAGCGGAATGCATTTGTGCATTGTGGTAAATGGGGAGTACAAACAGAAGGTTCACGTGTAGCTTGTGCTTTTTGAAGTGTGAAAACTGAGACAAAGCTGAATAATTTACCTGTGAAATTGCCCTTTTTAAAGGGTTAAACTACTCTTAGAACGACTATAAATACTGCTGATTTATTTTTAAATCGCAGCTCCCATCTGTTGTTCGTTGTCGCCCTCTAGAGTAGAACAATTGTATTCATGCATGCGCTTTTACCCACATTTAAACACAAATCGCGTGGTGATGAGTGTTTCTCTGTGTCCAGGTGTGTGTTTTACCTGTAAAATCGACGTTGTGCCAGTGAAGAACGAGGACGGCTTGGTTATCATGTTCATCCTGAACTTTGAGCTTCCATCTGATCCAGCAATTCCCAGCTCTCCGAGCAGAGAGCTCAACCTCAAGCTGCCCATCCCCTGGTTGACCCGGGGTAAGCTGAGGAGATCATCCGTGTAACCAATGTTCACATGTATACGCTCTTGTAAGTCCGGAAAGTATTAATCTAATGAGTGGCGACCGGACGCATTCTTCCGGGTCACATCGTCTGAGACATAAAAGCCCTAGTAACGGCATCGTTGTTCGATGAGGCTGTATGGTGTGGAGTCAAAATGAAAACAGTAATTATACTCTACCCGACATGACCTTTCCCCTCTGACCTGCAGCACGTCGGCATAGGTTCCACCTGCCCACCAACCTGCTCCGCTCCCTAAGCACCAGTAAGCGCTCCGTGGAAGAGGACACAGAGCTGGGACGTCAGAGGAACCTGCCTGCCCTTGGTCACGAGTCTGTGGCCCTGGACAAGCTGCTGTCCCTGTCAGAGCGTCGGAGACTGGGGGGCACCGGTGTCCTACTCTGGGACGAGGACCAGAGGGCTCTGTTGGGAGGTGAGACGTCCTGTGTGGCTTCAATGCATTGTTTTTGTTTACCCACATTTTACCATTTTACCAATACGATTCAGAAAAAATATATATTGGAGTAAAAACAATAGTCCCTGCCGGTTCAGGGATTTATTCTTGCAACCTTTAGGTTTCTGGTGAGACATGCAACCTGCTGTTCTTAAGTTAAAGCAAAGTCCCAGATACTCCCAGGGGTTTGAGCCTTTTGTCATGTTCCTACCATCAGTATCCGTTCACAGTGCAGGTGCCTTCAATCTAAGTGTTCGCCAACGGTCTCTCAGCCTTGTGTTATCCCTTATGAACGCAAAAACACGTGTCAGTGTTCACATTTATTTACACTTATGTACATGGATTTCCAGGTGAGCCGGCGTTGGCCACCAGAGACCCGCTGGATGGCTCTCCATCCCAGTTCTCTCCCCGGCTGCACTTCCTAGGTGTGGACGACGACTATGAGTGGAACTCCCACTGCAGCGTGACGCCCGGCCGCTCATGTGAAAGCCTCTGTAGCCTGCGGCATACTGTGGGCAGCACCAAGACCCGCAGGGAGCGGGCCAGTTGGCACGGGAACGTCCGTACCCGGCCCGGCAGCAGCGCAGGTAGACGGGGATGGAAACAGGGGTGGGGGGTGTCCATGGTGGGTGAGATGAGGGGGGGCCAAGGAGCTGCACGGACAAATTGGATTAAATGTGCCGCTAATGAATCACGTAATTAATTTTCGCACCTTTAACTCTCCGCGCGTTCCTCGCCAGGGCCGATGAACTATATGAAGTCCAGTCTGCCAAATGTCACATCTGACTCCACCTTCAACCCCAACCTCATTCGCTGTCGGACCTTCAGTCAGGTGACCCGGCACACGCTGTTGGACTACAGGACGGACCAGCTGGTGGCTCTCTCATCCGAGGAGATGGACCTCATCACCCCCTGTAAACTGATAGACCGCACGCACAACGTCACCGAGAAAGTGACCCAGGTGAGTGGCAACTGTTCATCAACTCCGTTATGTGCGTGGGTGTGTTGAAACGTTCAGTATGTCCTCGTAAACCATAAACACAAATATGACTTCAGAACCTAGCCTTTCACAAACACCGCACTCCTAATCTAGCTAGGCATTACAGTGTCTGTCCTGAGGGGGGCAGCAAAACCCTGAATCTCAGAAATGTGACTGGCCTCTGGTTTGTACACAGCCTGTATTCATAAGGTCAGGCAGAAATCTACCAGGCTGAGAAGTCTACTACTCTATTATGTCTCAGTGGCTTAGCGGATCATTTGTCTGATTTCTTTTAAAAGTCAGAACAGGGTGCTAAGATCCGGAACCAAAACAACGCAGTTCGATTCTCCTATTCCAACGTAAGTGTTTCAAAATGCCTTTTTCGTCAATGTTAGTTGTGTTAGTTGAAACAGAGCAGAACCATAGACAGTACAGGCAGGCCTGTGTGACACAGCGTGGCAGCCTAGCAGACCGCCACGCCTCCTGGAGAGAGTTTCATTAATTCTGCCTAATGGACTGGACAGCTGTGGAGGAGGAGACATGATGAGGCTCACTAGTTGTGGAGTCCAGAGCGTAGTGGGGAGGTCTGTGAGCATGTTCTCCTGCTCCCCCCAGGTACCCACCATTTATCAACCTGCTGCCTCGTGCTATTGGCTGCATACTACTACCACTATACTACATTATACCACAAGTTACACTACTATACTACACTATACACCACTATACTACACTACATTATACTACACTATACACCACTATACTACACTATACACCATTATACTACACTACATTATACTACACTATACACCGCTATACTACACTACATTATACTACACTATACACCACTATACTACACTACATTATACTACACTATACACCACTATACTACACTACATTATACTACACTATACACCACTATACTACACTACATTATACCACACTTTACACCACTATACTACACAATACAACACTGAACTACACTACTACACTATGCCACACTATACACCACTACACTATACTCCACAATACCACACTATACTACACTAAATCACACTACACTATACTACACTAAACCACACTACACTATACACCACTATACACCACTACACTATACTACACAATACTACACTGTACACCACTACACTATACCACACTACACTATACTACACTAAATCACACTACACTATACTACAATATACACCACTACACTACACTACAATATACACCACCAGACTATACCACACTACACTATACTACACTATACACCACTACACTATACTACAATATACACCACTACACTATACCACACTACACTATACTACACAATACCACACTACACTATACTACAATATACATCATCAGACTATACCACACTACACTATACTACACAATGACACATTAGTTAAACTACAGTATACACCACCACACTATACTACAATATACACCACTACACTGTACCGTACTACACTACACTATACCGCACAACACTATACTACATTAAACTACTATAGAAGTAGGAACCTTCTCATCTGTGGTTGAGCTAGCATGTTTTTTTGTATCTAACATGGCCGTGCTGTTATTATGTAGAGCAGTACCCTACGCCTGCCCTTTGCAGCTAGCTCCCTTGTTGTCCCATCACTTACCAGAACTCTGACCTATTTTAGAAACAATTAGGCTATGAATCACTGTGAGGCATCTTGGATTGCTCCGCGCGCTGTAACCAGCCAGCAATCTGCAGCCATGTGCAATTTCAAGACCTACAACTAATGATGAAAAAGGTCTAGAGCCTGTAAATGAGTCTCTGGTGCACACTTCTGTTGTCCTGTGAGGTAAAACCAAGCAGTCACTGTTTATTAGCACAGCTACCACAACACACACATTACAATAAAAGAGGGAAGCTCCATTTGTTCAGTAGTATCCGTACAAACAAAGATTTGACGACAGGTCCTGTCATGAGGGGTCAGTAGGAGTGTGACAAACGTTACGCGGATGAGGGTTTATTAATTCCTGTTGTCAGTTTGGCCACTGGCTTCTCTGTCTCCCATCCACCTGCGTTCATGGACGAGCACCAGTGGCCGGGATACACCGGAACCCCCGTCGTGGGCGGTCATTACTGCGTGTGGTTTGCGACTCTCTCTGAGCCATATGGCTTCGGCAGCTGTGAAACGGAGAGAGACAACGTGATGAAGGCTGCTGAATGAGGACCAGTGTTTTTCACCACGAGCTGTGGAGGAAGTTAGTGGGCCTTTTCAAATGGCTGTCACATGGCACGCCACTGGGTTTTATTCACCACAGTGACAGAACAGGCCCGTCTCTCGGCCCCAGCAGGGCAGTGTTTGTTTTATTTCAAGGACAAATGTTGAAGAATGTCGTTTTGCCCTTCTGCAGTAGCTGATGTGGAACAGACAATTCTATATGGAAAGCTTTTTTTGCCACACTTTCCCATCAACTACCGTTACAGAGAAGGCAAACAAACATACGACGGACGATTTATTTTGTTGTTTTTCCCTGAGGCTTGGGATATGTAAGTCACAAAGCACAGAAATCTTAGATTTTTCACCTGACAGCCGAGCTGAATTTGTTCCTCCGTGCTGAGTTTAGTCCGTAGGAAATGTCCATACGGTGTTTTGTATTGAGCTCGTTATTTTTCCCTGTGTATCCTGGGCCGGGGGGAGATGTATTCTCAGATGAAGGAGTAATTGAAGTGTTAGGACACCTGGGGCACACAGACACAACCTCCAATCACAGAGAGCTCAGACCACTGTGAGTCACCTGTCTGTCTGGAGTGCACTGATTGTTTTGCCAACTTCACGGTCTCGACCACACTGTGCTCATCTGGGGCTGTGGGAACTTAGAAAGGACTGATGCTGTGTTCAGACAGGCGAAGCTGTACCGTTTGTTATATGTACACTTCACAACCCAAGCGATTTAAAGAGGTCACAGCAGCATATCAGTGCAGCATGGATCAATTTATTTTATTTTTTGTAATTTCTGGGTTTCAAAAAGTCAACACTTGCTTTTTCTTATTTCCATGACAGCTAGCAGTCTAACTAAACATAGCTCTGTGTGCCTGGCCAAGTGTGTTTCACAGTGTTTGCTGAGGGGGCATGTTTACCATTGAATACAGTACTGTCAATTCATCACAGAACTAACGCTGGTTAGCTAGCTAGCTGTTTAGGGGTGTCAACCTCAGACGAAAGCAGCACTGTATTACCAGCAGACCAGTTTATTTTGTTATTTCCCTTTTAAATGATGACAGCAAGACATTTGGCAATGTTCCTACCCTGACACAAACATATGTTCAAAACAATACAGTGTAGATGTGTCATCGCATTGTTTGGTTGATTTGGCTATGGAACGGCTGCTCAGAACAAATATAGCATCAGATTAATTCCTGTCAATAATTGTTATTTAGCCTCATGATTTGCCTACTTAACAAAAAAAATCAGCAAAAATGTAAATACTAATAGGGAAAGAGAGTGTTGTTTTTATAATTACATACATTCCATTGTATGTACGAAGTTGTTACAGAGCAACAAAGAATGGACAAAGTAATTTAGAAGTTATTTTATTTTATTTTATGAAACCTACATATTTTTGTAGGCTGGTTTTAAGCACAATCTATGCAGAAAAAGGTATTTTAAAAATGTCAGCTACAAAAGAAAAATCAGCAGATACAATCAGTATCAGAGAATGTTTCCACTTAAAAATCTGAATCGTTATTGGTTACAAAAATCCCATATTCTGTCAGGCTCTACTTATTTAAACTAACACATTCTTAATTAACTCATAATGTCTATCCACTTTGATTCTCTATTAGTTTATTGTATAGCAAACCAAAAAGGATCATCAGCATAACAGCATCAGCATAACAGCATCAGCATAACAGCATCAGCATAACAGCATCATCATAACAGCATCATCATAACAGCATCAGCATAACAGCATCAGCATAACAGCATCAGCATAACAGCATCATCATAACAGCATCAGCATAACAGCATCAGCATAACAGCATCAGCATAACAGCATCAGCATAACAGCATCAGCATAACAGCATCAGCATAACAGCATCAGCATAACAGCATCAGCATAACAGCATCATCATAACAGCATCAGCATAACAGCATCAGCATAACAGCATCAGCATAACAGCATCAGCATAACAGCATCAGCATAACAGCATCAGCATAACAGCATCATCTTAATAACAGCATCAGCATAACAGCATCAGCATAACAGCATCAGCATAACAGCATCAGCATAACAGCATCATCATAACAGCATCAGCATAACAGCATCAGCATAACAGCATCATCATAACAGCATCATCATAACAGCATCAGCATAACAGCATCAGCATAACAGCATCAGCATAACAGCATCAGCATAACAGCATCATCATAACAGCATCATCATAACAGCATCAGCATAACAGCATCAGCATAACAGCATCATCATAACAGCATCATCATAACAGCATCAGCATAACAGCATCAGCATAACAGCATCAGCATAACAGCATCAGCATAACAGCATCATCATAACAGCATCAGCATAACAGCATCAGCATAACAGCATCAGCATAACAGCATCAGCATAACAGCATCAGCATAACAGCATCAGCATAACAGCATCATCATAACAGCATCAGCATAACAGCATCAGCATAACAGCATCAGCATAACAGCATCAGCATAACAGCATCATCATAACAGCATCAGCATAACAGCATCAGCATAACAGCATCATCATAACAGCATCAGCATAACAGCATCAGCATAACAGCATCAGCATAACAGCATCATCATAACAGCATCAGCATAACAGCATCAGCATAACAGCATCAGCATAACAGCATCAGCATAACAGCATCAGCATAACAGCATCAGCATAACAGCATCAGCATAACAGCATCATCATAACAGCATCATCATAACAGCATCAGCATAACAGCATCAGCATAACAGCATCATCATAACAGCATCAGCATAACAGCATCAGCATAACAGCATCAGCATAACAGCATCAGCATAACAGCATCAGCATAACAGCATCAGCATAACAGCATCAGCATAACAGCATCATCATAACAGCATCAGCATAACAGCAGCTCACTTCAGATCGAGAAGAGTGTTGACTGAAGTAAAAAACAAACCAGAACTATTTAATTACACCCAAACACACAAGTATTACAAGTAGAACATCAATTCCAGTAAAACTAAGAGGGTGACACTATTGTCACTCAGAACTGCAGAAACACAAGAATACTCTCATTTTAGGGCCAGACTCTATAAAAACCACAGTGGCCCAATTACATCAACAGCGAGCTATACTGCCTACCGTCACTGAATTAAGCCCAGACTCAATATAAGTTAGCATCAAATGCTAAACCAGTCCTCTCCCATCTACAGGATATTTTCAGATCTGATATGATTATGATATGATCCAAAACAGAAGAGGCCTGCTGAAGGATAATTCAGTAAGACAGTCCATGGTAATAAAGTGAAGTATTACTTCTATGCAGGTGTAAGAGACTGCCTCTGTTCCCCTCTATGCCAGTGTGGCCACTCCCCTTGCCAGCAGTGAGAATTATTCAAGGACAATGTCTTACACCTGTCTTTGTTTCTCACCTGTTCTGTGTTCAGTTCGTTAGTGTCTGCATTTAGCTTGGTCTGTGTCAGTTTGTCTGTGTCGGTCATTGTTTCAGGTACGTTGGGTTCTAGTTCTATGTCTGTGTGTCATGTCTGCGTTCCATGTTGGTATGCATGTTACTTTGTCGTTTGTTAGATATATTTCCTTGTTCGTTCAAGTGTTTAGTCTTCCCTGTGTCACTGTGTGAGTGTCTGGCTTTGTTAAGGTATGTTGGTTCGTTTGTCTTGAGTCTGTTCGTTTGTATGGAGGTTTTGTGCTTAGTACTGTATTCCTGTCAGTCTGTGTATTTGTTGTCTCTGTTGGGTTTGTCTGGTTGTGGTGCATAGTCTGTCTATGTTTATGAGTCCTGTCTTTGTTTCTAGTTACTGTACCCGTTTAGTAGTCCTTGAGGTTTCATTCACTGTCAGTCCTGTTAGAGTCTTTGTGTTTCATACTGTGTCCTGTCTGTTAGTCCGTTTGTGTTTAGTTCGGTTCTAGTCCATGATTTCTTGTGTTTTAGTTTGTGGTATTCCTGTTTTGAGTTTACTCCTTGGTTTGATGTTTTGGTTTTGTGTTTCAGTGTTTCAGTTCTTATGTTCAGTGCCTGTCTTGCCTGCATAATGAATAAAGACTTCAAATTAGAAGTATTCTCTGCGCCTGTGTCTATCTCCCGTCATCTGCCAAGGGCAGATCGTGACAGCAGGTGGGTTTGTGGCAGCTGAGATTTTTGGTGCAGTTTTGTATTAGTGTTCAACTGTAGGCAAGGGACTTATTCATTGCCGATAAAAATTACAATGCTGAGGACCGATCCGAAACAGTACGAAAAGAATACTGATCCAATACCGCCCTTAATAGATAGATAAATACTCTTCATGTTGTATGTGAATTAATTAAATGTCATGATACCATTCATTAACATCTGTCTCAATATTAACTTTAAAGTGGACCTGATAAAATGTTGACAACGTTAATTCATAATAAAGTATGTGTAAATACACCATGCACACTCCAGGCTAAAGCATTCACTACACTTCCCTATAGCAATGTTGAATTAGAAAAGAGCGTTGGACAAGTTGTCACTTGAATACAGTTGTCCCCATTCGCACACAGTAGGCCCTACTGAGCTGGAGGGACGACACATGTTACTCTGCACTGACTCTACAAGTGTAACTGAAACTAGATTGTAGATGACTGGTGTGACTAATGAAACACATACCAGAGATGCGGTGTTATCACGGTACGTCAAAGACCCTGCTGTTATTCCTTCTTCTGCTTTAATAGACTGTTTTTAATGTCCTCACGGGGAGCTATTTATTAAACAACTGAAGCATTAAATGAAACGGTCAGTATATGTAAAAGCCTTCTACTCAGAACCCACATACAGCAGAAACAAACAGAACCTTACTCGTCTGGAGTAAACCGTCACTTAGACCGCCCACACACCTACCTAACAAGTTTGATTTGATAGAAAATGTCCCCTCGCTCACATTTAACTTCCAGCCGTGGGTCAATTTGATCGTTCCCTTCAAGAGCTATTCAAGTGAGTCATGGAGTAAATGACGACAGTGACGCACTGCAGACCCAGGATGAGTCACGGTTATTTAGTCAATAGTGTTAAACTGAACACGTGATTTCAGGGCTCGGAGAGTTTTGTGATGATAAAGCCTGTTTAGGGTGGGACCTGGTACTCCTGGTTGAGTGGTGGTGTCAGGACGAAGGGTCAGTCTTACTCCTGCCAGCTCACTCTCTCTGCAAGAACGGGACGTCCCGGGTCTGCTAGATTAAATCCACTAATGTCTTTTGACAGGTTTACTGTAGTCGGTTTTACTTGGAGATGTTTTGTTGATTGTACCAGTCATGGAAACCGTTTGTCAGGACACACTGGGAGCCGGTCTCCTACAAGTGAAGTACTTTCACCAAGTCTGTTTACACATTTGTTCTCACCCCCTAGCTGCAACATTTAGAAAACACATTTTAGAACGTACACGAACTGTGCGAGCGGAGCAAAACGCTGATGAAGCGTTTAGAGAGACATTATTGTGAAGCAACAACTAAGTACCGAAGATGAGATGGTTTTGTACGGCTTATTTTTCTCATCTGCAGCAATGCAGATTGAACAGTACAAACCGCTACTGAAGAACCAGAGAAATAAAAAAGCAAGCGAATAGAAGCTGCTGGTCACTCTATCTAACCCCAGCTGTGATTAGCCTGATTTAGCTTTTCATTCTGATAAGTATTTCAACCAGTTGTGTGACATAAGGGTGGGAAAGAACCTACAAGATTGTAGCTTTCTATTGACAGGGCTGGGCAGACCTGAGAAGGTGTTTATATTAGAGGAAAAACTGATTTAAAAAGAACACATTCACACTCTAATAGAGTATAATGTAAGTATATAAATAACAGACTTTTGTTTTGTACACACATTTAGTGTATAATATTCGTATGTTGTGGGCACACTGTCCAAATACAATTATGGTGGAAGGTGTTGTTGAAAAATACACTCTGGGACATCTCCTCTGCACTGTTGATCATCTTGATTTAGGTCTGGGTGTCAAACTCATTACGCACAGGGCTTTGTCTGCTATTATATTCTCTTTTTAATTAGGATCATGACAACCAGGTCAGTAGAGTTACTATAATGACCTTAATATTTAAACAAATACAAGTTAGAAGTGAATACCTACTGGTACTCAGCCCTCCATAGAATGAGTCTGACACCAGTGAGGAGAGGATCTATGTGTTGATCTGGTTCCAAACGCTGGGCTTCAAGTGCTTCCAGGTACATAAGCATTGGTCTTTCATGACCTTCAGGAACTCACTGGGTGCACTCAGTGTTTTGTCACTATTTTGTCACTTTTTCAGCAGCAAAATATCAGCAGAAGTTAACTACACAAGTACAGTACAGAATTGAGACAGTACAGACTCCAAAGAAAACAGACAAATGCCCAGTTTGGAAGCCACTAGAGCTACAAATAGTTCCGGCTGCCGGTACAGGAAATACATCTGGATAGTAAGAGCATGTTACTATAATGAGGATTTGGGTGTTCTGGTTAACTCATGTTTATATAACACCATATAGAAATGAACAATCGAAGAATGACAATCATTTTACTTCCTACTCAGCATCAGCTTCATCTGATAGCTCATAATGTGGAGGCTGTAGTTCGTGTCGTGTCGTGAGCAAATAAAAAAAAACGGATGGAATCAGGTATTTCAGCACAGGATCCAGCGTGTGTAAAAGTGGCTTTAGAGAATCGCACGCCTTTATGATTTAGACTGGTAAATCTACCTCCCATGGTTATGGTATCAACTTGGGCTCTAGTCACTCAATGGTAGAGCTTTGGTGCTTAAATTAATAAATCCCAGTAAGGGGGAAAATATTTTAGACCACACGTTCTTAAAATTCTAAAAGCAGGCCAACCTTTACAGGGGAACAAGACGACCACCTCTCCAGTAATTATGAATACAACAAATAATTAACAATGCATTAATCTCAGCAAACAACAAGAAAACAGCGGAACACAGAAAACTCCGGAGAGCTAAACCGTCTCACCGGTTTAGTGTGTTTGTACTACCTTCCCAGACATCACTGTGCTCAATGTTAAGTGACCAGCGGTTGTATGGTGGTTATAAACTATCCCTGTTTATCCAAAACGTCATCCAGGAACCAGGTAAAGATACCATTTACCCTGCAGAAGTGAGTTCAGGGTAAGGCAGCTGAGGTAATTTGGACAGGCAGCAGACCTGAGTGCTGGAGCAGCTGTTTGAACTGTGCGCCCATGTGATCACAGAGGACAGTAAGCAGAAGGGCACTTGGGTGCATGAATTGAACATCTTTATCTTCACTAAGGAGAGCTCACCTGGAATCTTGTTGCACTGGAAAACATATGTTTTTGAATACCATCCACCGGATCCTTCCCGTATATTCTAAAGATTGTCAGACAGTGGGATAGCATTTAACTTACAGGCAGCAGCCTGTCACATGATCATGGTACACATGTGTGTGGCAGCAGCCTGTCACATGATCATAGTACACATATATGTGTGGCAGCAGCCTGTCACATGATCATGGTACACATATATGTGTGGCAGCAGCCTGTCACATGATCATGGTACACATATATGTGTGGCAGCAGCCTGTCACATGATCATGGTACACATATATGTGTGGCAGCAGCCTGTCACATGATCATGGTACACATATATGTGTGGCAGCAGCCTGTCACATGATCATGGTACACATATATGTGTGGCAGCAGCCTGTCACATGATCATGGTACACATATGTGTGGCAGCAGCCTGTCACATGATCATGGTACACATATATGTGTGGCAGCAGCCTGTCCCATATGTGTGGCAGCAGCCTGTCCCATGATCATGGTACACATATATGTGGCAGCAGAATATTTCTGAATGCTTCCAATATGTTGTCCCTGTTTCTAGTGAGGATCCCCAAGGTGCTTGGACACAACAAATAAATATAGGACTATGGATCAGTCCTAACAGAAGAGTGTTGATGAATATAGAAGCACAGGTCCTGTTAAACGTTGTACTGCAGGATCACACATTTGCCAACTGTTTTAGTCTTTTGCACAATGCGTACTGTGCAAAGTAAGGATATGCAATTAGCAGAAAAACAACGGTTGTTTGTTGAATTCTGGAAGCAGAATAAAGAACAAGCCGCAATCTTCACTGACTGGGCTGCACAAGAGTCAGCATTTTAAGTCACTAGCCAAGGACGTGGCCTGAATGATCAATGTCACCAAGGTTGTCACGAGTGCACAATGGTGACTCTACACCCAAAGGCTAGAAAGTATATGTGGCGTCCTTCCCTGGGTCATTTCCAAATGCTGCCCGATGAAAAGCATCCTGGCTGGCGTCTTGGAACTGCCCTGGACATATCCACAAACAACCCAGCACATCAAGGACATCAATCCCAATCACAATATTTTTGAATGCCTGCGTAACAGTATGGCTTCCTCTGCTCTCAGACCTCCATGTGCGAGGGCACACACCAATTGTGCCATGAACAGAGTGAAAACGGTCACCTAACAAAGACATTACGGTTGACCACAGACGCTGCAAACCCTGCAAAGCAAGGACTAAGAATGTCTCAGAGTGAACGACGTAACCAATTCAAATTCTACCAGCGCCAACTGCTACCATTATCAGGGACCCTCATCACCACAGGCGTTTGTCAGATGGGAACGGTAGCATTTGTAGCTGTAGACGATAAGACGAAGAAATATCGTGCACAGCTTCAGAGGCTCTTTAACACATGTTACAGCAGCTGGAGAGTAATTGGGTCAGTGCAGCGAACGGCTAGCTACTACCTGGTATCAGATGCAGAAATATCCCAGTGTGTCTGCGCGTCAAACGAAAACAATTAAATAAATAAAAGACATGTTTACCGTCACACTGTTTATGTTCAGCCAGTATTTTTAAGAGCGTGGCATACAGTACGCGAATACAGGGAGAAATGTGTAGGGAGAGAAAGGGAAATACAGTGGAAGAGAAGGTTTATGGAAGTCTTACTGTGTATATATTGGGAGAGGGGGAATGAATCAAGTACAACTGCGGCCCAGGGATGAACTGAAAAGGTGGACTTTAGGACAGCGGAGGTTCAGACTGAGCCAGATGCAATTACAGATGATCCGGCGTGGTACAGGGTACGGGGCTTCTACTGAGGCGAGAATCAGAGGAGGGGAACAAGAGAGGCTGAACAACAGAGGCCGGGGAAAGAGGGAGTGTTGAAAGAGACAGATCACAGAGTAAAGGCAACCGAAAAGTGGTACGGACACGGGTTTGACTGTGTGGAGACGACAGGTGGGGAGGGAGAGCCCTCTGTCTCCGTACACTGTTAAAACCACAAGATCTCGGAAGAACCTTTGGAGGTCCTAGAGGAACCTGGGGGCTCCTCCAAGAACTCAAACGTTCTTCAATGCTCTTAGAGGTGCCTGCGTGAACTTTTGCGATTTCTCAGTATGAAAATTGGTTCCTCAAGGAACCCATTTGAATTAAGGTTCCTAGAGGATCTTTAGGCTCCATTTGGATGTCCAAACCAATACATTGTTACATTTATATGTTCAATAATAATGACTATAGACGAATGGGTAACATTTACAGATATTTGCAATATCCAGCATAAGACCAATACATTGTTACATTTATATGTTCAATAGTAATGACTATATATAGAGGAATGGGTAACATATACAGCCGTACGGAATATATGGACAAAAGCCTATAAGAATAAGAAAATATTTTTATCTCAACCAAATAAAATGTTGCTCTGCAAAGCGTTTATATGCTGATTTTTAAATGTTATGCATGACAGATAAGCTACCTTGATTGATTTGAATATTATTATTACTTCTTATTTTGAAAACGTGTTGCTTCTTAATGTTTTATTGTAAGCCCTTATTAATAAGTGTAACAAGCGAGATTCCATCTCTATAGTCTATAGTCCACCTTTTCCAAAAACAAGGGAATGCCCTGTTTGTACGAAATATAGTCTGTTGCTTTTTCAAAAAGAGATGCTTCATTCTCATTAGATTATTGAGTGTAAAAACTGGTCGATATCGGTATTAGTTTGTGAACTTGAGACTGGCCACACAGAGGTGCATGTTTAACTGCAACCGCATGTATACTGAAGCACTTGAACGAGTGCTAAGAAAATGAAAATAAGCGAGGCAAGCATTTATTTTTCATCGGCTCCAGCGAATTTCATTGTCTTTCAAAAACACTTCGCGCGCATGGAATCTTTGAAAAGAGTGGAGCAGTGCTCGAGCATCAGTTCGGTACACAACAACGAAGGTGAGTTTAACTATTTAACAAGCTGTTACAAAGACGTTATAACTAAATATGTTTAATGTTTCAAGGTTTTGATTTAGACTTCGTTTAAAAACTATAGGATTTGTAATCATTACATGATTAACATAACAGTAAATACTTTTGTGAGTGTTATTTGTATTTTAACGAGTTCGGGCAGTTCGGTCAGCCCAGCTCCTCTGAGAGAAGCCACTTTAGTATCAGTTACTGAAGCTCTGATAAAAAGTAGCACCGCGGTGGCTAGTGTGACACATTATGTAACCTTTGATTTTGTAGCTTTATTTTGTAGTTATGATTTAATTACTGTTATGTTCAATTTTATGTTTTTATTTAAGTTAAAATGTAGGCTATGCCTTATAGTTAGGCAACGGTATTTCTAATTAAATTAAATTTCTTTTATAGTTATGAATGCTAAATTGTTTAATACAAATTGTCATTTACACATTACAAATGTCTGACTTATTCCACAGAAAATTTTAATTCCACTCCGGTACATTGTCCAATAAGTGACATATCCTGTGCTTTTGCAAACATGGTTTATCTGTCAATAAAATCAACTAAGTCTTTCCATTTGTTTACACAGATTTCTGTTTTCGTTTTTTAGCATGGCTGATGTTTCTAAATGGACTTTCGAAGATGTCATACATTGGCTTGAGATGAATGGATTAGAGGATCACATATCAACATTCCAAGGTTTTTTGAAGAAATCATGGCAACTTCATTTAACTGTCCTTTATGCAACAAAAACTTCTTTTCATTGATAAAACAAATCAGGCACATCGGGCTGTATCACCAAAATGAGCCACATTTTTTATTAACATGTGGTCTAAATGGATGTATGAAATCCTGCCGTTGCTTCGCCTCATATCGAACCCATATATATAGAAGACACAGAGAATTAGTGTTAGGTGCCAATCCATCTGACTCTGAATGCTTAATGGATCATCAAACTCAAGAGGACACTACAGCTGATCCTAATGAAGATTTTGCTCATGAACTGCCTAAACACAATGTTGTACAATCTGTGAGCCACAAAACAGAGGACCTTGTCAGTGGCCTTAAACGTAATCTCTGCCTTTTCATTCTCAAAGTTAGAGAGAAGCACTGTGTTCCCGCTGTTGTGCATGCAAGCATATCTTCGGACAATTTTTGACTCTTTTTTGACTCACTACACTGAAGCAATAAGGTTTCATTTCAATAAGATCAACATCAATGTTGACGACGAGGATGATTTGAGTGAACTTTTAAGCCAAACAAAAGTTTTTGAGGAATGTATTAGAGCCATAAATACTGAGTGGGCCCTGGAAAAATATTGCTGCCATGAACTTGGGATGGTAAAGCCAATTGAGATCCATTTAAAAGTGAAGATAAAACAAGCAGGGCCACATTTCAATACATCCCGCTTCTTAACATTTTACAGAAAGTTGCTGAAAGTGAAGATGTCTGGGCAATGCTAAACAAAGATGATGACCCTAGCAATGATGATGTACTTCGAGACTTCACTGATGGCGATATCTGCAAGAGTAACCCTTTGCTTTGTCAAAAAAACACTCTCCAACTTAAATTCTATTTGGATGAGTTTGAGGTGGCAAATCCCCTGGGGTCAAAGAAGGGAAAACACAAACTGACAGCAGTTTATTTCAAAATTGGAAACTTAGATAGCAAGTTTTTATCAGAGCTACAAAACACATACCTATCTACTCTTGTTCAACACAAGCTAATTCAAACAGGGTTTACTGATTATGATGAAGTATTTCAACCGCTACTGTCTGATGTTAAGATTCTGGAAACACAGGGAGTGTCTTTGAAATGTGATGGAGAGGAAAGGATCTTTCGTGGTACCATAGCTACTGTCTCAGCGGATAACTTGTCAGCACACGCAGTTGCTGGCCTAACTAAAACATTTAGCTCAGGGAGAATCTGTCGTTTCTGTAACGCCACCAAGCAGGACATTTCTAAGAAATTTACTGAAGATAAATTTATAATGCGAAACTCAGCGAATTATAGTTACCAGTTAGAGGCAGTGGAAGCAAATCCAGAGAATGCTGTCATTTATGGAATTAGAAATGCATGCTGCTTCTCAAAGTTGAAGTTTGTGCCTTCTCCCATTGTTTATTTGTTTCCACCAGATATAATGCATGATTTCCTCGAAGGCATTATCCCAGCCATTCTCATTTTAGTGTTAAAACAGCTGGTGAAGGAGAAACAAATAAAATTGGCCCAGCTCAACTATGAGCTACAACATTTCCATTATGGAGTGAACGACAGAGCGTCCAAACCCCCAACCATACCTGAGCATGCATTGAGACCCACTGGACGTCTTCCAGGCACTGCCACAGAGAAATGGACCCTCTTTAGGTTACTGCCACAGATGATTGGTAACCAGATTCATGGATGTGGTGCATGGGATGTTTATCTACTTCTGAGAGAGATTGGTGACATCATCATGGCCCCCATTGTGAGAAAAAGCTGGTTACCATACTTGGAGGAGAGCATCACAGTTTTTCTTGCCCTTGTTGAAGATGTATTTCCTGGGAAACATATTCCAAAAATGCACTTCCTCATGCACTATCCGAGACTTCTGATGGCATATGGACCACTGATCCATGTCTCGTGCTTACGGTTTGAGGCCAAGCATCAATATTTCAAAACTATAGCACAGGCAGGCCGCAACTTTAAGAATATTGCCAAAACACTTGCCAGGAGACATCAGATGCGACAGTGTTGGGAACAGGCAAACAATAGCTGCTTAGGACAAAAGTTCTTGCTCACTGCTGATACCCGAGATGTACCCGTACATTCCCTTCCAGAGTCCCTCACCAGAGCTCTGCAGTGCAACCTTGGAGAAAATGTAACACTTCACCATGTCATTAAAACCAGGTCCATTACTGTGGATAATGTAGCATACAAGACGGGCAGCTGTCTTGTTGTTGAAACTGCCCATGCAGAGGGTATTCCAGTGTTTATGAAGATTTACCACATTTTTGGAGTCTTGGGCAGCTGGCATATATGCGGAAAAATCCTAAGACCCTCCAGTTTTAATGGCCATCTACACTGCTACATGGTTGAGGAAGACACTCACTGGATAGTGGTGTTGCCCGGTGAAGAGCTAGCTTTCCATGGTCTGGATAGTTACTTCAATTTGGATGGCAGACTCACAGTTACACTTCGACACAGTATATAAAGGTTATTCAACTAATTAATTAGTCATTTAAGATAATTATATATACCTTAATGTTACTGGCATACAAACAAACAGAAACCATTTCAGCTTAAATGCAGGAATCATAAAGTACGCCTATTGCATGTTTACCAGTATTTCTTTCTGTCATTTGCAGATCACATTATCGATGGTGAGACCCTCCTTTCCCTGAGTGAGAGAATGATTGACAAATTATTCCCTATCATCAAGACACAAGTAAAATTCATCAAATTACTTGCTAATTTAAAAGGAAAAGATCTCCCCAAATTCACTGGAAGGTGAAATTTATATTGCAATTGTGATTACATGTTTTACTCATAAATACAATGTTCATTCCACAGAAACGTGATACAGTAAGACAACTAAGATTAATCATACATAATGTTTCAGCTCACCTCCTCCTGAAGAAAGTCCAGCATTAGCATGGCCTAATTTCTTTCAACTACCAGAGTTTCCAACTGTCCTGAAGCGCAAACTCATGGAAGAGAGTTTGGACTTTCATACCCCTGCCTACAGATCAAAGTGGAGGTCCCAGATCATACAAGTTCTGTTTGACACAATGTGTATGTACACATGGTACGTATAGTCTGTGGCAATGTTTTGTAGTGACACTGGGTTTCGCCACGGCAAAATAATTAGAACTACAGCTAAGAAAAATAGAGAACTCAACAAAACTGCATATTTCAGGTCAATGTATATCAAAAGCATGTCTTAAACTTAAACTGGTGCTTTAATCATGATCAAGTGTCCAAATAAGAACTGTACTAGCCTCATTGAACGTTCCTTAATTCAGCTATACAGCAAGCTAAACATTTTGATTAATCAGTCATTTAAATAATAAGCTCTGTTGTTCTTTTCAAAGGTATCCAACCAGTAGGCAGTACCATGATGTTTGTGCTACTCTTGTATCTAAACATGCTTTTCTCCGAGATCGGACAGGACAAGGATATGTAAGTCAACTATTAAAGGTCCAGTGTGTAGGATCTCTAATACCAAAGCAATTTGCTGTGAATTTCCTTTTATTTTCCATGTACTAT
This sequence comes from Dallia pectoralis, assembly GCA_029465975.1. NCBI lineage: Eukaryota > Metazoa > Chordata > Actinopteri > Esociformes > Umbridae > Dallia > Dallia pectoralis. The sequence continues at coordinate 21,200,251 of CM055732.1, forward strand.
CTTTCATAGGAGTCTTGGTTGGGAATGCTTAAAAATAAGTTTAAAAAGGAGCGAATCCCACTTGTCAGTCCTGAGGTAGATTTTCACAGAGCAAAGCATGGAAAAAGGAGGTTGTCAATGTCTCCAGCAGAAGGGAACTTATCACAGGCACAACAACCAGCTAAGAAAGCCATGGTAAGTGTTCATTATTCTCTTTACAAGTGGAAATTAAAATTACGAATAACCTCTGATGAAATTAAACCCATAGTTTGTTTTGCCTGATTTTTACAGCTCGCATTATGACATTGTTACTGTTGTCAACCCTTACAGTTTACTTTATCTGATTTTCTTTTTCGTTCACAGATGTCTGATGGCAAGGAAGCTGTGATTCAAGTCCACACATCTGCAACCTCTGCTATCAAGGTAACCACCGTAAAGCCTGCTGCACACTACGAGCTTCTGACCAAAGCTGTGTTCAGAGTAGCCTACTGGACATCCGACCTTTTCTTCTATATTAAGAAGATGTCATATGCATTTTACAGGGAATTGAAGACAGCTATAGCATTCAGATGCATGTCGCAAGAATGAAAGAGGAGTGCAAAAAAGCCAATCCAAACATCGACATCCTGAAGGAGAAAATGAAGAGGACATTCGCTGAGAGAGTCGGTTTCATTCAAAGCCACTCCACCAGTGACATTCTTCAGGAGTTCCCAGCTTTACAGCATATCAGCATTGTGAGTTCAATGTAGTAGTACAGTTTAATTTTTAATCCGTTTTCTTAAATTTGACAAATTTGTAATGTATAGAAATACTCTTTTAGATTTTAACTGAAATTGAGCACATCTTCAAAGTTGATGTGGACAAGAGGTTGCTGGAAGGCTTTGGGAAAGCAGCAGACAAAATTATTGCAGAGGCCAAAAGGAGGAGGCTGGGCAAGGAGATTCTACTCCAGTACCAGACGGCACTCAGTCAGGAGTGTGAGGAGACACACAAAGGTATTTAGAACTATTTGACATTCTTCAAATACATTTTGCCACAATTGCTATAAATACTGTTAACGTATTTTTTTCTTCCTTTTAGGACACACCGTCTGTGCTGCAATACTCTTGCTCCCCTACCTGTTCCATGAAAATCCAGACAGGCTCTATGTAATTGACAAGGTAAGAGCACTACCAGTCATTCACCGCCCATCATAGGTAGGGATGTTGTATCTCTGTTGTGTTTCGTTTGTTTTAATGGAATTCTGGAGTGTACTCCTTTGGTGATTCATTCCCATCATTCGGTGCAATATTTACCATTTATAGGATTTTATGCTTAATAACCTTGGCAATTAATTATTTCTCACAGTATAAGGGATGTATTTTTTTATTGCAAAGACACATTGCAAATGTCATTAATTTATTTGTTGTGTGCTTTTAATAGGTGGCAAATGCTCCTACCCCTGTGCTGCTGATAAGTGGGAACCCCTTCAGTGCTGGATGTGAAATGTCCCTTCGCATAGATGGAATGGACATTGTGAAGCCAGAGGACATCTCAATGGGAGTTGGTGCCCTACTGGGGATCTATTTCATATTTGGAGTTAAATATGCAGAAAATGTAAAGAAGACTCTAAATTTTTTGCAGTGCATGGTTGGTATCAACTCAAATGATAAAGTACCCATAGGGGTAATTAAAATGGTAAAAGCCTTGCTCTGAATGTATTATCTAGTATTTTGTATTATATGTAAATATTTATTGTTGCAAATTAAAAATGCTCAACGCGCAATCATTATTGTTGTATTGTTCAAAATCGGGTGTGTAAATTAAAACTTGCTTAAAAACATCCGAGGTTTCATCATTTTTGTTACTTTTGTTACTACCACTGTTACTACTATATTTTCTACTATATATACTACTACTATATATATATATATATATATATGTATACTACTAGAGGAAAGGTTCTTCCCAGAGCTCCCAAAGGTTCTACCCAGAGCTCCCAAAGGTTCTTCCCAGAGCTTCAAAAGGTTCCTCACAGAGCTTCCAAAGGTTCCTCACAAAACTGCCAAAGGTTCCTCACAGAACTAACAAAGGTTCCCCAAGTAACCTTGTGAAGGGGTTCTTCTAAGAACCCTTCCATGAAGGTTCCTCCAAGCACCATAAAAGGTTCCCCCACAGTTTCAAATTGAAGAACCTCCAAAAGTTCCTCAAAGATCTTTTTCTTTTAACAGTGTACAATACAGAATTGTCACCGCAATTCTGAACATGACAGAGATGAGCGAGGAGGTGTTAGAGAAAATCTGACGGGGGAAGACCATATACTGTAGATGAAGTGACAGCGATGCTGCTTGCGCGGACCACACTTGACTTGAGAGAGCTTCTCGTACGATGGACCAGACAGACCTTTAGGACAATGGCGATTAGCAGCAGGAGAAAGTGACTTTGTAAAAACCGAGACCTAATTTGAAGTTGCTGGACCAACCTACGGACGAGCACAACAGATGGAACAAAAGTTTCCTTCTCTCTCGCTATCTGAACTCGCACAGAGTCTGTTTGTGTGAGAGCTTTTCCAGGAGCGGGGACAGTCTGTGAGCTCGGCGAGATGAGATGTGGAGGATAGTAAACAGCTGTGTGGAAGAGAGAGAGAGAGAGAGAGAGAGAGAGAGAAGGGAGAGGAGGGAGAAGAGAGCATAGCCGTCATGTCAATCAGTGCAAGGGGCAGTATATCCCAAGACGGCGGACCGCTGGCCAGTAACGAGCGCAGAACCACGCGGGTACATAGGGCTGTCCGCATCTCCAGCATTGTGGCTCAAGAGGTGAGTAATCTGACCCTGGCTGTGAGACTGCATGTGAGACAGCATGTGAGACGGCCTGTGAGACAGCGAGGCATTCAGATGAATCGGCAGCTTTTAAATGTGAACGTTTGAGCGTGGATTATTGTTCAGTTGAACAGAGAACAAATGAAGTGCAGTAGAGGGTGTATCGTGGTCCGTGTAGCGGTGTGCCTCGCTGGTTCTTTTACTCCACTGCACAGGGTGAAATCCCGCGTGTCATACTTACCTGAGGCTCAACTCGAGAAGATGAATAGGGCTCCAGACACGCCACTTCCATCATATTCTATACTAGAGTCGGTGTTAGATTAAATGCAAATCGCTCATGGAGCTCTTTGTGTATATTTAATGTGTCCGATATTTTGTTTATTTGAGCCATTAACGTATGGACCTTTGTAGGGATGTGAGTGCCCTATGCATGCGTACTTTATTGGTTTGTTTTATGTAATAACATGCAGCCGTAAGCAGTCGTCATAACCTGTATGAGACCTTGCTGACAAAGCTTTGAGTCAAAATATTTGTCACGTTTCTGTTAAGACTATGAACAAATAAATAACATGCATAAGACTAAGATAAACAGTGAGCCTCGCTGACTTACACCTGATTATTTTGGCACGATGTGAGAATCAGAATGCATGTTTAAATAGCAAATTCCTTCTCATGTCTAATGGAAACACTCTGGGGAGAACTCTATGGGGTTAACACTCTGGGGAGAACTCTATGGGGTTAACACTCTGGGGAGAACTCTATGGGGTTAACACTCTGGGGAGAACTCTATGGGGTTAACACTCTGGGGAGAACTCTATGGGATTAACACTCTGGGGAGAACTCTATGGGGTTAACACTCTGGTGAGAACTCTATGGGGTTAACACTCTGGGGAGAACTTTATGGGATTAACACTCTGGGGAGAACTCTATGGGATTAACACTCTGGTTAGAACTCAGTGGGGTTAACACTCTGGGGAGAACTCAATGGGGTTAACACTCTGGGGAGAACTCTATGGGATTAACACTCTGGGGAGAACTCTATGGGATTAACACTCTGGTTAGAACTCAATGGGGTTAACACTCTGGGGAGAACTCTATGGGGTTAACACTCTGGGGAGAACTTTATGGGGTTAACACTCTGGGGAGAACTCTATGGGGTTAACACTCTGGAATTAATTACTTGAGGTTAACTCCATGGGGTGAACGCTAGATGTTGCTTAAGATCCCGAATGATTTTCCCATCCCCCTTATTTTAAACTTGAGCCCTTATTTTAAACTTAAGAATTAGTCACTGCGTAGTGTTAATTGAACAGATGAAATTTTGGACTGGTACACGTTGGCAACTCTGAGCGACTAGGCTTCCCACCATCCACTTATTTAGAACAAGTCCTTGTGAGGAGAATTGAGCTATTTCAACTTGATAATAGTTTCTGCCCTAATAAATACTGAATAATGCTCTACTTGTCCTTTATTCCTTTTCAATGAATCTTTTGTAGATGCGACGCTGAAGGTGTCAGCTGGGTCTTGGCTCCCTTCTGTTTTCTCCACTGCTCTCTGATTATATCATCTTCTATAAAGACAAATATGGATTGGAATGGAGCTCTTTTCTCTCTTTAGTCTCTCACACTTTCACCCTGTTCAGCTCTCTTTTGGAGACAGAAGCGGTCATAGCATTACCCTTATATTTATATATATATATATATATATATCGACCATATGGAGATCTACCATTTGTATCACTTACTGCACATCCTGTAGCCTAGTATTTGAGCAATCATTTGTCCCAGTAGCTACATATTGAGTTTTGTCCCAGTTAACAGGTTCACTAAGGGAACCCAGATGTTTTTGTCCTGCTTGGTGCAGTACAGAGTGCAATGGAAACATAACTAATCAACCTAGAAATACTAGTAAAATATTTTAATAGTAGTTTCACATAATTGGCCGGTGGCATTGATATGGACACATGCCAATAGATGTGAATGATCAGTAGTTTTGTGACCTAACATGTTCACTATGTTCCAATTATTTACACTCATGAAAGGCTGCGATAGAAGTGTCAGTTTTGTGAATTTGTTTATGGTAATCGTAGCCCAGATACAGGAATAGAAACATATATTAAACATGGTTTAAACTGAGTAGTGCGGATTAATATGTTAGTGTGTACTCTGTGGGTGTGGCAAACGTCAGGCTCTTCGTGTTCAGACCAAAATACTATTCTTTACTTGCTAAGTACAAATGTAATTTCTTTATTTGGATCAATGTCAGCATGAAAGTAAGTAAATATGTTTATGTGGAATATATTAATTGACATTTGAAAAAGAGGAAACATTTCATTTTAAGTTCATTATCTTTTTCACATTTCACTTTTTAATCTGAAATAAACAACTTTGCATTTCTTGCTGTGGGGGGGGGGAATCCTGTAGAACAACAGGACAATCTAATTATGATATGGCATTTGCATCTACTTGCTGTCCATTCTGGATGTGTTGTTATTTCTCATTTTGACAGGTGCAAAACAAGCAGCAGATTTATTCAGTTACAGTGGAAGTTAATCGCATTTGTGCGTTTCTGGTTTCTGGTTTCTAGAGTTTGTATGGCCTACAGTGGCTGGCAATAGACCTCCAAGAAATGGTTGAAATATACATGTGCCAATGGGATATGATACATATATATATATATATATATATAATGCACTAAATGAAAAACATATACACAACAAATTATGTTTTGCTTCGTCATGAACTGAAATACGAGATCTTCAAGGTTTTCCCACAACATTTTGTTGCGCACATTTGTTTGCATTCCTGTATGTGATAATGTAAGTGATAAATAAGATGCTCCAGCTCATTCGTGTGGTGCATTAAAGAGATGTTTAAACAGCGTTGGTGCCTGTCGTGCAGAAGACAATAAAAAGTGCAAGGGTGAATGCTTGTCTTTAATGGCAACTGGCAGGCTGGAGGAGAATCTATCCTGATTTAAACTGCATAATGCTGGTCAATTTTCAATGAACGAAAGACTAGTCTAACATCTGTTTGTCAGTAGCTCTCCAGAGAAAGCCAGACGGCCCCTTACTTGAGCGAGTTCGGATCGGTTTTTGACGGACGATTTGGAAGCCGGGGAGAGATAAGTGAGAGCAACAACGGAACAGCATGAACTTCACTGGCTGTCTGTAAAGCCGTCTGACAGTCACACTCTTTCCCTTTGCCCAGGCAGACTCAAACATGCAATGTACTGGACAGTGTGTCGTGTTATGGACAGAGAAGGGCTGCTTGTGAGGTTCTGTGTCTGACTGTGATATCATACGACCAGACAAGAACCACAAGAGCTTAGAACAGATGCCGGTCAGGTCGTTCTAGGTGTGACTGCGTGGGAACAAGACAAACAAGTTGAAGGTTAAGAACACATTGAGCAGATTAGGAGGAATAGAACTCCAAACACTCATATCTACTATATATAATATGCTCATGCAAACAGGTGTCCTGTCTGGAGAGTCAATATTTATATGATGTTTTATCGCAATCGTGGACAGAGGTTAGACTTTTGCATGTTATATTGTTTGGGTGAAGCGCTCTTCTGGCTGAAGCCACATGCTATTCGTCTCCAGTCTTTGGCTACCCAGCGACCCTCACAGGGATGGCACTCAGTCATGTTGATTTTTAGAATGGGTGGCTGACTTCTCTGATTTATAAACCATACCAAACAATATAAACAACTTCTCGGGAAAAAAGGAGTGTCCAGATTTTTCCTCAGCCCTTATTTGTCGATAAGTAATTGTACATTCACATTTATAGCTGTGTTTTTGGGCAGATACATCTTTTAAGCAGAAAGTGTACATTTGTAATAATTCAGATTTTGGGATTTGATGACAAAGGGAGGAAGCTGGACTGATACTCTTTCCCCTCATGTGTCGACTGGCCTTTTGTAAAACAAGGTACAATCAACATATATCAAGCAATGACCTTTGCCTATTGTTTAGAGATCAGGTTCAGCCTTCTTTTATTTTTCCATTATCATGCATTAAACCTAACTCACTCATTTCACTTCTGTCTCTCCTAGGTCCTCTCACTAGGCGCAGATGTTCTACCTGAGTACAAGCTCCAGACCCCCCGCATCCAGAAATGGACCATCCTGCACTACAGCCCCTTCAAGGCCGTGTGGGACTGGGTCATCCTGCTTCTAGTCATCTACACGGCCATCTTTACCCCCTACTCCGCGGCGTTCCTCCTCAATGACCAGGACGGGGCGGCCATGCAGACCTGTGGCTACTCCTGCTCTCCGCTCAACGTGGTGGACCTCGTTGTGGACATCATGTTCATCGTCGATATTGTCATCAACTTCCGGACCACGTACGTCAACACCAACGACGAGGTGGTCAGCCAGTCGCAGAGGATCGCCGTCCATTACTTCAAAGGATGGTTTCTCATAGACATGGTGGCTGCGATTCCTTTTGACCTGCTCATATACCGCTCAGGAGAAGAGGTAAGGATGCCCGGGTAGGATGGATGTGTTTAGTTCTTACAGTTTGACTGTTATTAGAATCTCTGCTGTTATTAGAATCTCTGCTGTTATTAGAATCTCTGCTGTTATTAGAATCTCTGCTGGTATTAGAATCTCTGCTGTTATTAGAATCTCTGCTGTTATTAGAATCTCTGCTGTTATTAGAATCTCTGCTGTTATTAGAATCTCTGCTGTTATTAGAATCTCTGCTGGTATTAGAATCTCTGCTGTTATTAGAATCTCTGCTGTTATTAGAATCTCTGCTGTTATTAGAATCTCTGCTGTTATTAGAATCTCTGCTGTTATTAGAATCTCTGCTGTTATTAGAATCTCTGCTGTTATTAGAATATCTGCTGTTATTAGAATCTCTGCTGTTATTAGAATCTCTGCTGTTTTTGAATCTCTGCTGTTATTAGAATGTCCTGTTATTAGAATCTCTGCAACATTTTCTTGAGCAAAACTAAAGGATGTCTCGCTTGTTTTTTTGGCTAGCTGTTATTTGTATTTTGTGAATGACGCTGTTTGACTTCTTTCTTAATTTGTCCACTCCAAGACAACAACCCTGATTGGCCTGTTGAAGACTGCTCGGCTGCTGCGATTGGTGCGCGTAGCTCGGAAGCTGGACCGATACTCTGAGTACGGGGCGGCCGTACTCTTTCTCCTCATGTGTACCTTCGCCCTCATTGCCCATTGGCTGGCCTGTATCTGGTACGCCATTGGTAATGTGGAGCGCACTGAAATACCCCGGATTGGCTGGCTGAATTCTCTGGGGGATCAGCTGGGCAAGCCTTACAATGACACCGTCCCAGGGTCAGGTCCCACGATTAGGGACAAGTATGTAACAGCGCTGTACTTCACCTTTAGTAGCCTGACCAGCGTGGGCTTTGGTAACGTCTCGCCCAACACCAACTCTGAGAAGATCTTCTCCATCTGTGTCATGCTTATAGGCTGTAAGTCACAATCATTAACCATTATTTTTCAACAATAGACAAGCAAACAATTATGTTCAGTAATAATAATTAGAATTAGTAACTGAAAAACCTTGTTTTTAATCTGTGGGTTTTCTGTAAACTGTAGTATGTTTTTTTTTTCATTTAGGTACATTCTAAAAATGTAGGGAACTCAAATTCCATTGTGAGAGAAATTCAAATATGTACATTTCACAACCACTACAGATTATGAAACAGTATGAATCTAGAAATCTGGTCCACTATTTAATTTGTTGTTTGTAGGTTTATATTGAAAGGATTTTGACACCTCGGGACTAATGATGTACCCATTGCAGTAATAATGGTTTATTTAACAGAAAGAGTTGAAGGTAAAGAACTTGAGAGCTTCTATTCCTACGTTGTGAAAAAACATTTGTGTAGAGTGAAGCAAAGTCTAGAGGCCTCAAACTCCACTCTGGACCTTGAAACCAGTTCCACTATCACCCGGGACTTATTTAGACCTCTGTCACCAAGCGGGTGCAATTATTGATGAGGTGAAACCAAAAAACCATCTGGTGTCCTCATAGGGCCGTGTTTCAGGTGTGTCAGTGCTGGGTCACAAACAACAGGACCAGGACTTGAGAAACTCTGTCAAAGAGTAAAAGACAAATGCCCTTTCTAGAGTAATGAGCCGATCTGATTCATCAATGGATTTGGTTTGTGCAGTTTAGTTTGGAAGTTGTCCTTGTGAAAGTGTCTTTTAAATATTGTAACAGTCAGGTAAATCAGAGGATACATGTTAAGGTCCAGTAAGTAGGCCAATACCTTGATCTTGAATATGCCATAAAAGAAATTACAATAGTATTTTTGACAGAAGTTTTTTTTCATTTCTGTTCTGTCAACCCTAAATCCATATAAACCCACCCACAGATCATTTAACATCACGTCGATGGGGAGAACTTAGATTATTAGATAGATTATTTATGTTGGGTGTGTTCAACTTGTTGGACAGGCACATCTTGTGACCAATCACAGCTCCTCGCTTGGGGCTGTGACGGTCGTCTCACAGTAATATAAAATAATGTACATTTTGATTACAAGCATGTTTTCCTCGGATTCGCATGTCCCACGTTTCTTTGTGAGAGTAAGACCTCTGTAATCTGTGTATCAACAGCTCTGATGTATGCAAGCATCTTTGGTAACGTGTCGGCCATTATCCAGCGCCTGTATTCTGGCACGGCCCGCTACCACACCCAGATGCTGCGGGTCAGGGAGTTTATCCGGTTCCACCAGATCCCCAACCCACTGAGGCAGAGGCTGGAGGAGTACTTCCAACACGCCTGGTCCTACACCAATGGCATCGATATGAATGCTGTGAGTCTTACGCACGCACGCACACGCACACGCACACGCACACGCTCACGCTCACGCACACGCTCACGCTCACGCACACGCACACGCACACACACACACACACACACACACACACACACACACACACACATATATACACCACAGTGCTCAGATGCTATGTAAGACCCTATTCATTTTTTTTTATTAAAAAAGGAACTCAGGTCCAAATTCAACTAATATCAGCACAATAAAATACCAAAAAGAAATGCTCTGGGCCTTTCTGCTGCCCTAGGCAAGACACAAATGTTCTCTCCACTTGTCTTTGCAAAACAAGATAAAAAATTGTAACTGGTCAGTGACAAAATTAAATGTATAAATGGTCGTTATTTGTCAATTCTCTGCCTGCCTGCCTGCCTGCCTGTATGCCTTCCTTCTGTCTGAATTGAGCTGTTGCTAAACCTTGAAACAACATCTGAACATGGACCTGGCTTGTAGCTGTCGCTAGCCAATGTGCAGTATTATATGAAATAGACTGCTTGGTTTGCCACTTTAGAGTGTATTTTTGAACGCTTCCAAGCCCCCTATTTCTATTAGTTTATACATCGATATTATATTAAAACATCATGACACAACATGTGCTTGAAAAGCAGGCACGCAACAGAAGTGAGCATAGATACACTGGCTCACGTCTCTCCTCTCCTGACGTCTACGTTGACCAGGTGCTGAAAGGCTTCCCGGAGTGTTTGCAGGCGGATATCTGTCTCCACCTTAACCGCACGCTGCTGCAGAACTGCAAGGCCTTTAAAGGATCCACTAAGGGCTGTCTGAGGGCTCTGGCCATGAGGTTCAAGACCACTCACGCCCCGCCCGGAGACACCCTGGTTCACGCCGGAGACGTCATCTCAGCACTTTACTTCATCTCCCGGGGATCCATCGAGATTCTCAGAGGGGATGTGGTCGTTGCCATCTTGGGTAGGATGTCAGCAAACGGCATTTGACCTTTGGCACCAAAAAGGATAACTTGATTTTAATTTATGTTTGCTTTTGAACTCTTTTGTCTCTCTCATTGACATCACGCCTTGTGATAAGCATCCATAGTCCTCCAGAATGTGTTGTCTAATAGTGCCATCTAGTGGTTAGCCTGGGTTAGTGTATTACTATTTGCTTAGATCGCTATAAATTAGGGAAATAAATGTACCAGTAATTCAGTTCTAATTCTTTTGTGGAATGTCCACACTACTGAAGGTGTATCATTTATACATATAAGCATATAAATATTTTATTATATTAGAAAAACATATGGTATCATCTGGAACTTCCTGTACACACCATGTTGTGGAATAAAACTCTTAAATATGTTCTTTGCCTTGCCTGCAGGTAAGAATGACATCTTTGGAGAACCCATCAACCTGTATGCTCGCCCAGGGAAGTCCAATGCAGATGTGAGGGCTCTGACCTACTGTGACCTCCATAAGATCCACAGAGAAGACATGCTTGAGGTGCTGGATATGTACCCAGAGTTCTCGGACTACTTCTGGGGGAACCTGGAGATCACCTTCAACCTCCGTGACGTAAGTGCCCTTACTTATGTTAGCCTCTTCTGGAAGGCCTACAAACAGTTTTATAATTGAGTATGTATTTTACTTGGCTTAGAAATGTGCAAATAATTATTAGAAATGTTGAAATGTTTTAATATTGGTATGACAGGTTTTTTCTCTCCACTCTTCAATATGTTTAGTCTGTTACTGTAGCTGGCTCCACGAGCAGTGACTCCTCTGAGCATAGTGGCATTGGACAAAATGTCCACCAACAAAGGAACTCCCTCAGCCACAGCTTTGGAAGAGGTGCGCCACCTGGTTCTGTCATGTACTCTTGACTAGCACACAGCTAGATTAGATGACCACGTGTAATTAACTACAATCGGAGAAGTCAGTTCTGTCCACTGTTTACCCGTGTACCACATCCTGTCTGTCCTTCTAGGTGAGCCAGACCCAGTGGTCAACAATCCACCCCGAAGATCAGCCTGCAGGGCCAAGGGCCAGCGCTCCAGAGACCAGGGAGTTGGTCAGAAAACCGAGCCTGAGGCGTTAAAGAGCTCAGCACATACTCCATGCCAGTCTGGCCCAGTGGACATCCTCAACATCAGCAGGGCTGTAGAGGAGATGAACCAAAATACCTGTCATGCTCTCTCAGGTTTATATAGCTTGTATATAATAATATATAATGAAAACGTGTCCTGTACAGTGTATTGCTGTAGATTAAAGTAGCGCTGATGAAATGTCACCAGATATTGGTTGGGTTTGACCGGTGGGCTTCTCTGACATCCTTCGTTTCCCCCTCTGTATTAGGGACTTTCTCCGGCGTCTCTGACATATTCCGTTTTTGGGGGGAGAGTTGTGAGCAGCAGCCATATCTGCAGGTCCCCTGTTACAGCGAACCCGCCCCTGTGCCCGTCCCCGCCCCCGTCCCCGCCCCCGATCCTCTCAACGCTTCCTTGCTGAGATGCATCAGCAGGCGGAAGCGCGGCGAGCTGGAGAACAGGCTAGACCTGCTGCAGAGACAGCTCAACAGGTTAATGTTAACATTGGGTGAATGTTGGGTAAACGTTAGCTCATTGTTTGGTAAATGTTGGGTCAATCTGGGTAAACGTTGAGTTGATCCTTATTTTTGTCTGTGGTTTTAGCTGAGGGTGTGTTTGTTGCATGGGATCTACCTGTAGGTGTGGCTGTGGATGTAGCTGTTGGTGTAGATGTTGGTGTAGCTGTTTGTTTTGCGGTACTTGTAGCTGTAGTAGTTGTAGCAGTTTGTGTAGCTGTGGGTGTAGCTGAACTATTGGTTTAGCTGTACTTGTAGCTGTGGTAGTAGTAGCTGTTGGTGTAGCTGTAGATGTAGCTGTAGTTGTATGCCGTGGGTGTAGCTGTACCTGTAGCTGTGGATGTAGTTTTAGTTGTAGCTGTATTTGTTGTTTTTGTAGTTCTGGGTGTAGCTGTACATGTAGCTGTATTTGTTTTTTTTGTAGTTGTGGGTGTAGCTGTATATGTTGCTGTAGCTGTATTTGTTGTTTTTGTAGTTGTGGGTGTAGCTGTAAATGTAGTTGTAGCTGTATTTGTTGTTTTTGTAGTTGTGGGTGTAGCTGTACATGTAGCTGTAGCTGTATTTGTTGTTTTTGTAGTTGTGGGTGTAGCTGTACATGTAGCTGTAGCTGTATTTGTTGTTTTTGTAGTTGTGGGTGTAGCTGTACATGCAGCTGTATTTGTTGTTTTTTTGTAGTTTTGGGTGTAGCTGTACATGTAGCTGTATTTGTTGTTTTTTGTAGTTGTGGGTGTAGCTGTACATGTAGCTGTATTTGTTGTTTTTTGTAGTTGTGGGTGTAGCAGTACATGTAGCTGTATTTGTAACTGTACATGTATCATTCTGAGCGGTCTGACTGTGATCCCTCAGGTTGGAGTCCCGGATGTCCACAGACATGGGGACCATCATGCAGCTGCTCCAGAGACAGATGGTGCTGGTACCCCCAGCCTACAGCACAGTGTCCTCCCCTCCTGGTCCTTCCACCACCCCACATCCCACAGAGAGGCTGGTGCCGCCTGTCTCGTCACTGGACTCCTTCTCACCGGTAAACCTCTAATATTTCTCTCACTAAAATTCTGCTTGTCCAAACTGAGGTTCAGCATCACCATGATGCAAACGATTGTATTTACCAAGTAACATGGTTATAGGATTTAGCCCAGTTCTCTACTGACTTACTGACATACTGACATTCTTAGTAGATATTAAGGTCAGAGTTAAGTGCAGAGGAGGTTGTGTGTCACAGTGGGAGCAGCACATTGACTTGGGAGTCGTGGTGTGTGAGACGTCAGGATGCTGGCTGAAAATCTTCTAAACCACCGGGTGGTTTGGTCTAAACCCCTCTGGATGTAGGTCATCAGCTGGTCAGTACTAATCACGCGCTCACGTTTCCAACTTTACTGATTCTCCTCCCCTGTCCTCTATCGCCAGTTCCTGGTCAACACTGACTTTGAGGTGAGTCCTTCCAGGCCCTATGAGTCTCTGCTCACGGGTGTGGACCTCCGTCTCCTGGATCCCAGTCCAGCCTTGGCATGTCCCATCCAGAACCAGCCTCTTGGCATCAGTGCCCAGCCACAGCGTCCCGCCCAGTGTATGACCATCCTCCCCAAAGAGCCCTCATGCCTGGTTAACCATGACGACTGGTCAGAGTCAGTGCCAGGGTCAGGCTCGGGGTCAGACACAGGTTTGGCCCAGCCAGAACCCTCGGGTCGACGGAGGCTCTCCCTGCCTGAGAAACACACAGCACTGGACTTGGAGAGACCCTGGATTACTGAACACAGATACAGCTCCAACCCAGGGACCTAGAAGGACTTCTATTGGACCCTGCATGTGGAACACTGCATATGGAAATGGATTTATAAGAGGAGCTACATCCTGTGTGCATCCCTTTATACTCTCTGAAACGCAATATTCTGATGAGAGGGATTGATGGTACAACGGATTTTTACCACTATTGGCAGTATTGTTATGGAAACACGCTTGTCCTTGTTAATGTCTCTGTGTGCTTGCTGTCTACATGTAGGGGTTAACTGGAATGTTAGCTGGTCTAACACCCGCTGTGTCTTTTGTGAGCTGCTGCTGCTGCTACGTTTCAATGGTGTACACGTGTCTTTCTACTAGATGTCCGGTTCGGTGATTTAAAGCAATTCATTATGAAATTACCTATAAAATCCTTTACTTTTTATAAATGGCTCTGATGGCAATTTGCAAACTGCACTCTTCTTCTGTTCAATTGTCATGTAAATTGCACAAACACCTATCTCTCCTCTGTCCTTGAGCCGGATGTTGAATGTGAGACAGGGTGCTCTGAATGAGGACATAATATCCCAGGCCAACAGAGGATCAGAGAATGACGTTGTGATCAAGTAAACGTATGATTCATCGGATAACAGCTATATTCTATAATGCAGCCGAACCAAACAGGTTTCCACTCGTCTCCTTGATCTAAAACTCTAGGAGATCATTCGGTTACAAGAACAGACTAATGCCACCGTTAGCATGACACTGTTAACTTATTTCAGGGCAGGACCTTTAATGTGTCTTTTTTTTTTTAAATGCATCTGTTGTTTAATAAAATGTCTGGATTAGATTTCTTGCAAATGTGTTTGTATGGGAAGGACATACTGAGGCGCGATTGTTGTCGTCTGTAGCATCACTCTGGTTTTATGCTGTAGTTGTCTTATTGTCTAATTCTGGTAAATAGGTGAACGCAGGGAAAATAGCATGTAATGTACATTTAATATACAAAATCTATTACTGGGTCATTGCTGGTTGCAGGTTTTGGCCAGATCGTCTTAAAAGTATATCAAAAGTGAACTAAAAGTGTACTATCCATTTTGTAGTATACATAGTATACTTTAATATACTTTTTTTTCGTAAGGGATATATGCACATATATGCACCTCAATTTTGACGATATGTGGCATATATGCGCATATATGCAGCCTATATTATCATATATGTGCA
Organism: Dallia pectoralis; assembly: GCA_029465975.1. Taxonomy (NCBI): domain Eukaryota; kingdom Metazoa; phylum Chordata; class Actinopteri; order Esociformes; family Umbridae; genus Dallia; species Dallia pectoralis. The sequence continues at coordinate 21,215,342 of CM055732.1, forward strand.
TATATGTGGCATATATGCAGCATATATATTATCATATATGTGCATATATGCAGCATATATATTATCATATATGTGCATATATGCAGCATATATGTGCATATAGGTAACATATAGGTTACATATATGCACATATATCCTCATATAGGTTTTTTCCATGTGGGGAGTACAGTATTTATTCAATAGATGAATAGAGTTACTGTGTAGTTAGATTTATCTTTGACAAATAACAGTAGGACGCTTCTCCTGAATATAAAAATAAAAAAGAAATGCATTGTTTTGTTTCTGGGTCACACCTTCATCAAGTCAAACAATTGACAATTTAAGATGAACACCAAAATTATTGAATTTTGGTCATATGCATTTCCCTAAAAAGTATTATGACTTTTGATTGAAAACTTATTTGAAATTTTGTCCTAGACTAGTCCAGCGGTCAAATACATTGTGTATGTACCTACTGCTATTTTTGCAAAAACTGAATTCTGTATATTTCCTGTCAAATAAAACAGAAAATTCCAGAAAAAGGCTGAATTATGGAACGCTTATTGGCTTGTCATATAAGCAATATATACCTCAAGGCTCTGCAAATGACAGTTAGGCACTGTTCCTCCTATTCCAACTCAACAAATACAACACGTCTGGTGTGCATCTGATCCGCACAGCCTCATATGACATAGATAATACAGTATATGTTGGAAGGAAACGATCACATTCAGAGGTGTGGTATGTAACACCACAACTAGTGATGAATGAGCTGCCACCAACGAATAAGAAACCGAATGTTTCCCTGAACAATAAAACATACAGTATAAATCTGTGGGATTTTGTGACATGTCCTGGTTGGTGGTAAACAGCACTTAATCAGATGTCATGCAATATATTTCCAAGGAATAGTTGTGCTACCGGCAATGTTTAAAGATTTCATTTTTTATCTGTAGTTCCCTTTGGGGCAGAACGACATCACTTCAGGTGCTGTATATTCACTGCTCCATCGCTCTCCTGCTTTCCACTTTTAAATGTTTATTCTGAGTGCTTTTTCCTGTAACAGGGAAATGTTTTCCAAAGGAATTTGGAGTACCGACATATACTGATTGCACTCTGGGTAAATTCAAAATGCAGGCATTGACATCCGAATCTGGCAACTAGGAATGTAGTTTAAAAAAACATACAATCACTTGATCACTGGTTATATTATCAATAGTATGGTGTAGTGTTTCAAAACTTGTAGTACAAAACTCTATATTGATCATACTTGTAAACCAACATATCTTGCATTCAATACAACTGATTTTTCTTTCATTTGGTTTCTAAACGTCTTTCAAAATCATCAAAACATATAGTGCAATTATCTCACTTTTGTAATTGTAACAATCATTTAGTCCGAGATCAAAAAATGATAGACACGTGTTTCAAATGAAACTTTAAAGGTTATTTAAAGGTTATTGGTTGCAGTTTTCACAGTTTTCCCAAAACTCAACCCATCACAATTCTTTGAAAATTATTTCCATAATTTCTATCCAACAACCAGAAGTGTGATCAAAACTCACATTGATGTAAAAAGAATCTTTACTGCAACATGTTTTTTGTCAATATAAGCAACAAATACTATCCGCAGAACATAAACATTTTCGAAATAAACTAAATGTCAATGTTTCAGCACACACACTAATATGTGTTCCTTTTTTGTCGTCTGCATTTTGACATAATATCTTGTCCACGTCACAATGATTATTTTAATTTTTCATTCACTGTGGGACTAATCTTTTGGCATGGCGAACCCAAACCTGACATTGGTAAGGGAGGATTTTATAAAATGGGTTATCCACGGGCTGCAGGACGATGACATGTTCATGAGAATGTCTGTGGAAGGTCTTCATCTCCATGATGAAAAGGAGATTATTGTGCCAGGTCTAGGGTCAGGAATCAAGGATTGACCCAAAACCATTCATGTGTAAAGCCACAGCATTGTAAGACCCAAGAAGGGGCTGGTGTCCAAACACCCCACCTTTGGACACAGCTGCACACAAAAATGTTTCTGCCAAAGATTGTGTTGTATCACAGCAGCCAGCCACTATACCAACACGAAGGTTGTGGGTTTGAATTCCACTAAGGTCCCATGCAAATCAATGGCCAAATCCATGGTGGTTCAGTACTTTTCAATCTAAACATTAGGCAAAACAACGCAAAAAAACTCCAGTGTTATCACCAAATGGTTGAGTGATGATCAAATTAACAACAGTGAACATAGTGATCGTTGAGCATAGTGACAGGCTTTGTCTTGACGTTGCATCAAATTAGGAAGACGTTTTGGGGACTCCAGCGGAGTGAATTCTGTATCAGTTTTATTCATGGGATCTTTAGAGAGATCTGAGTTCTTTCGGAACATACAGTATGTGAAGTCCGCAGTGAGGTGAAACATCTTTTGTAACATTTACGTTGGGGTTAGCTCCATATCTCAGGTTGTGTGCACACATTTTCATGGTTTAATTCCTTAATCATGGTGTTCATGTATGTTCTGGATATGCAGTGTGACTATCGATGAAAGGCACACACGATTCGAGCTGGTACTAGGTTCATCTGCCAGGGATTATATACTCACCGAATCAAATGAGGCCTGTAATCTCTTAATCTTGTAGAATGCACGACATTACATCACAGCAAGTGAATCTGTATGAATGGGACCAGTGAGATGTGATCTGAGGTTTCCATAACCCACCATAGATGTTTTAATGTCAGACTTTGTTAACCTCGTTGATGGAGAGAGAGACATGTTTTATTTGTGTCACTGAGGTCAACGCACCGCAACGCATGGATAGAGCACAACAGAATGAGACACATAATCCGAGAGTCTAGGGGGCTAAACTTACACATGTGCGTGTAACACCAATTAGTCTTCATGAAAATGAGCAGAGACAGACAGGATGCGTTTCCAGTGTGCGGAGGATCAGAGAAACTATGCAGCCTATCCTAATAGAGACAGGCGGCGAAGTGCCACGCCCCCGTTACGCGTGTGTGTCCACTGTCCACTGTCCAGTCCGGCACAGAGAACTGTCGACCACTGTTAATTAACAATATTCGTTCAGTTAAGTCTGGTGGATGAAGGAATTGTGACTGTAGGTAATTGTGCACACTTCCATCATCGACTGAATCCTAAGCGCAGATGGGAACCGTGTGCCGCACCGACAATCTATGCGTCAAAAACAGAGAATCCAACGAATCACCGCAGAGATTCTCGCTCGTGATTGGCTGAGGCGGGGTGAAGGAGGCGGGCTGTTTTTCTTCGATTAGTGAAGCGCACTGACTGTAAGAGAAAAGGTGGAACAGACTACGACCAGGCAGCGACATCCACGACAACCATTGGTGAACCGATCAGAAAGAAACTCCAAAGGGTGAGTAAATTGATGAATAAGGAAAATAGATGGAAACACCGAAGATTAGCCGATTGTCTTGTGGCAATGTGGGACCTTATTCCGTCCGTTTTCCCAGATTGTTTGTCAGCCTTAGATATGTTGGAAATATTGATTCGTGGTTACACGTTCATGCACACTGAAATATGCGCACAGCATGCAGAATAGACGCATTCCCAGTATTGTTGTTAACTAAGAATTACATCCGATGCGCAAGATTTATTATCCTAACGCCCGACATAATTCGATTATGTGCCCATACTGATGTTTACATATCCACAGTAGGCGTGTTAGTTTTACTCCCATCACGGCCAATGCAGAACAGTCTCTTTGTTATGGTGCCGCATTTGGGTAACAGGGATGCTGTCACAGGTTTCCACCGCATCGCAGATAGGTCCACGACTGCGGTGTGACTTCAGACATCAGTGTGATGATGCGCAGCTCTGTTGTTCGGGTAAACCCCGATGGATGCACAGGGTGCACGGCGCATCCCAGCGGAGTAGACAATAATGCCGCACAATACCCCCCTTTCTGTATCTGTGCGGTGGATTAGATTAGGATACATTGTTCTCCGGTTAGTGCGCCTCCGCCGTCTTGCAGGCGTACCATGCATGTGCTGAATTGTGTATTGTTCTCTAGCATGATTGTATGTGCGTGGTGAACTGTGCACTCTGTCTGTAACTGTCCTGTCATACCCTGCTGAAGACCATATACATTTAAGCTTTGTTTTGACCCCCCCGACCAAGTTTATTGTCCCTTGTCACACAACAGTGATGGTGTTGTAGTCAGTAGACAGAGACACATTGTTCGATTGCTTAGATGAATAGGACGGCCAGACAGACAATAGATATGTACCGAGCAGTTACTGAATCTGGCACCGACAGGCAAATAGATATGCTGGGATTACTAGACAGGGTCTGATGCATGCCACATGCTCCCAGGGTTCCCAGTGCTCCCAGTCTCCCAGTGCTCCCAGTCTCCCAGTGCTCCCAGGGTTCCCAGTGATCACAGGGTTCCCAGTGCACACAGTATTCCAGTGCTCCCAGTATTCCAGTGCTCACAGTCTCCCAGTGCTCCCAGTATTCCAGTGCTCCCAGTATTCCAGTGCTCACAGTCTCCCAGTGCTCCCAGTATTCCAGTGCTCCCAGTATTCCAGTGCTCACAGTCTCCCATTCTCCCAGTGCTCCCAGTCTCCCAGTGCTCTCCGATGGTGGGATTATAGTGAAATTAAAAGATTATTGGAGATGGAGCCCGAGAGACTGGGATGGCATCGCAGCATGTCTGCCCATTTAGATGTGAACACGCCAGGTTCCCAATGTCTTGCCAGTCAGTCAATCCATACAGATGGCCATTTGCAAACAGATATGTTAAATGGAATAAATAGGTGTTAAAGTGTGCTTTGCTTCACATTTAAGACCAAGATAGTGTCCACATGATTGAACTGATATCATAGCAACAACAGCTAGGAGATTCCAATATTTATTTTGAATAGCATAACAAGGTACAACATGACTTCAAATGAATATTAAAAATTATATCTTATATGTATTTACCAGTGCATTTTAATTTGTCTTTTCACCATGCCATTTGTTACGTTCCGAGAAGATTGATTTTGTTCCTGGACAAGAGAACCGAATGATTTATCCTAGGGGTGGGCGATATGGGAAAAATATCATATCACGATTTTTTCTGGAAAAATCACGATTCACGATTTTATCACGATTCTTTTTCATGTTGCTTTTTAAGACTATTTTGCAAATTACTGAGCCGCAATACAAGCAAATTATATCTCCATTTAAAAAATATAGCCATACAAGGTAACAAAACATAAAAGGGAAAAAATTTTTAAAGTAGCATATTTAAATCACGTGTATATTTAATGGAAGTGCAATTGTGCAAAGAAGCACCCATTCTCATCCGCAGCTTCACCATCCATTCACTGTGTAACCTGCCATCGATCTACAGCATCAGATGATCTACTGTGTTATCATCCTGAATTAAATGAATTGTGAATTATGCAGTAAAACATTTTACTAAAAAAGTATGTAGCCTATTTATTGTCTTATGTAACCATACAATACAAAATTAAAACCATGATTTTAAAATGCACAGGCTATGATATTTAAATTTCTAAAGATCGAATAAATGAAAATCCATCAAACTGTATGTCCTATTTTGATGTAATAAATGCTAAAACATTTTAGATCACAAGCGACGCGCAATCAAATGATTTGCGCATGATTGGCCGTATATATTGCAACACTCTTGAAATAAAAACATTAGGCTACAGTGTATAATTCGATCATTTACATTTGTAAAATGTATTAGCCTGTAGTAATTACAGCCCAGTAACTAAGGCACTGTAGACAATGAAACACGTATTTTACAACACAGTTTGTATATTGGTCACGGTCGGGTATATTCTGCTGTTACCCGGTAGATACATTAATCAATTTCGTTTTATATTTTCGTTCTGTTTATTTAGTAAAACATATATTTCTTTATAAACGTAGGCCTACCTCTTTTTTTAGTTTATTCAAATTCAACCAAGCCAATCAATCTATTGTCTATGTATATCTCGCAGCTTTTGTCTGCCTGAGCAGGACACGCAAACTAACCGGTTGCACTGCCCACAGTGTTCATTTGTGTTGTTATGAGTGCACATGAGACCGCAGTGATTAATCCGTTACATATATCCAGTTTCATATAGGTCGGACAAAAACGCGTCAAGTTTCATGCAGACCAGACCAAAACGCATCCAGTTTTAAACAGACCAGACCAAAACGGATCCAGTTTCATATAGACCAGACCAAAACGGGTCAAATATAGATCAGACCAAAACGCGTCCAGTTTCTGAAAACGGGACAAGGTAAAATGCACGTATTTAGGAAAAGTCATGGAAGAACGAGGCTGTAGCTTTTCAACACTATATATTTATTTTAATTACTAACTGCAACGCCCGCGGGCATGGGCTGTTGGCGCTTCTAGTGTTAACACGCTGACATATAGCGCACCGCGCATTGCATGTTGATACGTAGCTGAAAAAACGCCATAGATCTGCATCTAATCGAATGTGCACTGGAGCGCGATTCTACGATATTTCCGAAAAAGTGAATCGTGGAGACATTTTAATAGTCCACGATTAAATATCGTCATATCGCACACCCCTAATTTATCCTGACATTCATTGTCGTGAAATAAGTTGTGAAAGAAGTGAGTTTTCTTGGAAAGTATTCATCATTCAATCTTTCTCTTCCTAATGTAATCCTGGTAGATTCAGCCCACGATTCCATCATTCCTACTGTCATCAAATTATATTGAAATGAAAGCAATCTGTGCGAACGGCGAAACAGTCTATTTAGGGTTCTTAAAACATCGACCTGTTCTGGGAACACTTGGTTTATCCTAAGCAACACCATTTATGTTGGAGGGGGACGCTCAGTATGTTATAGCTTGCGGCATCCTGGTCTGCTGTGTGGTCTTGTTGTCATGTCAGTTCTGCAGGTTTGTTGTGATGCTTAGTTGTCCTGTCGTGAATTACCTTCATCGTCCCTGATGCTGTCCACTCACGAGACCCCGGCACACTTCTTCATCACTCGTGACTTTGGCTTCCCCTCAGCAGAGATTTTAAAATTCCAGACAATGTGAGGATGCTGCATGAAAAGGCCAAAGAGCCGAGGATCTTGGGACATTGAGAAGGACCAATGGGAGGATGAGAGTGGAGAGTGACTGTGAAATCCTCTTCATTGGATGTGTCACCCTGGTTCAAATGTGACAGTTTGGCAAAAGTATTTCCTTGATTTTTTTAAAATCAAAGACTTGTGTAGTGAGGTGGTTGATTGACTTGAAATACATTGCTTGTGTAACAGTTGAGCAGGGGTCCTTGGTATTATCTAGTAGCACTCACCTTGGTCCCAGGTCTGATAGCACTCACCTTGGTCCCAGGTCTGACAGCACTCACCTTGGTCCCAGGTCTGACAGCACTCACCTTGGTCCCAGGTCTGACAGCACTTACCTTGGTCCCAGCCAGGTCTGACAGCGCTCACCTTGGTCCCAGGTCTGACAGCATTCACCTTGGTCCCAGGTCTGACAGCACTCACCTTGGTCCCAGGTCTGACAGCACTCACCTTGGTCCCAGGTCTGACAGCACTCACCTTGGTCCCAGGTCTGACAGCACTCACCTTGGTCCCAGGTCTGATAGCACTCACTTTGGTCCCAGGTCTGACAGCACTCACCTTGGTCCCAGGTCTGACAGCACTCACCTTGGTCCCAGGTCTGACAGCACTCACCTTGGTCCCAGGTCTGATAGCACTCACCTTGGTCCCAGGTCTGACTCGGGACAGTGTTTCAGTCGCCCAGGTCAGGAGTCACATATGTCTGTAGTAGGAAATGCCAGAGTTGTAGTACTGTAGCACTGCCCATTTTTACATGTTAAGTCTTTTTAAGCCAACACGGTTCTGTACAAATGTGCTCTTTTGTCATTTGAAGGAACAGTGTTTGCCAAGATGAGACAAAATTCTTAAAAGAAAAGTAGAACTGATTCCAAGCGTGGCAGTATTTTATGTGTCAGGGGTCATTTTAATGGACTGGCTTTATTCCGGTGTACATATTTCTGAAACAGGCATGTATGAGTTTAGATAACAATACAAATGTCTGAATTCAGTTACTAGCAAAGAGTAAATAGCTTGTATTCTGTCAGGTTAAACAACCGTTAATGCCTAACCTTAATCTAACAGTAACTCCAATTTAAATATTTGACCTAAACGTAACTTGGCAATTCATTTTTCAGATTTTACTCTAGATGACATTTTATCCCTGATATGATCAAGTCAGAAGCACCCACACACACACACACACACACACACACACACACACACACACACACACACACACACACACACACACACACACACACACACACACACACACACACACACACACACACACACACACACACACACACACACACACACTGGGGGTTATACAGGCTGTGCTCTGACTGGTTGTTTGCAGAGACTATGTGTGTGTCTATGTGTGTGTGTGTTTGTCTCCTCTGAGGGAGTGAGACATGGTGGCGACAAAACATTATGTCAGCAGTAACCAGAGATGGTGCTCATCGCGCACGAGAAACACATAAAAACACTGGCTCATCATTAACACTGGGAGAGACCTGGAACACTTTAGCACATTCGCAGGCATTTGAAAACAACGAGTGCAGACCCTCAAATGACAGACAGAGAGAGTTAGAGGCTGTTTCACCATAACACACTGTCTGAACGGCCGACTGGTTTTTATGCCGCTGACATTTATATGGATTTGTTCGCCGGCCTCCTCTTTTAACATAATAACGCCACGTTACGGAGATGAACGGTTAAAGGGCATTTATCGAATGAGAATGTAGACTTTATAATAAACTGTCATTTATGATTTGCGTCGTAAAAACGCTTACCCGGCTCACGACAATGAACTGGATTGAAAACCTCAGCCCTCAAAATTACATAATGATTACCTGATGCATATTATGACAATTGTTATTTAAAATGCTGGCTTTTGATTATGAAGTACTTTATATCAAGTAGCTTTGAATAGAGAGTAAAAAAATGAATGCTAATAATCATTGCAAGCCATAATGTGTCGATTGAATAGACTATACTGAGAGATTTTTTTTAAATGAAATAACACTTTTAATTTGTGCTCTGTCACTGATGACGGCATCTCTTCTCAGACAATAAGCCTGTCATAACTAAACCGATTTCTGGTCTGCACTTTAAACTCTGGACTGGATGGTCCACAGTAATCATGGTGGCTCAACTACCTTTATTACTTCCCCAGTTGACGCTGGTTCATGCAAAACCTGTAAACAAACGTAATTCAGCAGATCAAAGGTCTGCTGGTGGGTGTAGTCAGATGTCTAGCGTTGGCAGTCAGTAGTGTGATAGAGGTTAGAGCTGTCAAAGGTCACTAAAGGATCTACTTATCTACAATTGCTGTTTGATAACATACATTTACAGTATGTGGATCTAAAAACACACTACTTGGATATGCAGAAACATCACGCTGCTAAAATAATGCTGTAATTTTAAATGGCAGTTTAAATCAATCAAGAGTATTCCCACCCCCTAAAATAATGCTGTTGTTTAAAATGGCAGTTTAAATCAAGAGTATTCCCACCCTCTAAAATAATGCTGTTGCTTTAAATGGCAGTTTAAATCAAGAGTATTCCCACCCTCTAAAATAATGCTGTTGTTTTAAATGGCAGTTTAAATCAAGAGTATTCCCACCCTCTAAAATAATGCTGTTGTTTTAAATGGCAGTTTAAATCAAGAGTATTCCCACCCCCTAAAAAATGCTGTTGTTTTGGAGGATAACGTCAGAGATTCCCTGCCAAGCTGTTTGACTTTGTGCAGTTAAGTTATGCACAGTGGGTTACAGCGCAGGAGGCCTGCTGTGGTTTTTGGGATGATTGCGTGACAGACGGAGGGAAGGATTGAGCGAATATAACGGGGTCTGGTTCTATATGGGGTTGACTCTCACTAATCCCTATATACAGCAGCACCAGCTTTCTCAGTCTTTTAGACTCCATGTGAGCATTCGTCAGAATAATGATTCTTTTCATCAAAAAGGAGACGTCCACTGTCGTACTTACAACTGGAAAGCACTCAAAAGCCTCACCGCTGATGGAAATATATGAAGACTGAAGGAATGGAGTTACAAAGGAAGGTTTAGAAGTGGAGATAAGTCAGTCCGTAAAAACATGTTTTTTTATTTTTAGAAAAAAGAGAAAGATGGCTATATTGGTATTGGCAAACATAAAAGATTTAGGTGAAAAAAATGTAGTTATAGTAAACTGAGGAGATTAATTTGGGCCAGAGACAGTTTGTTTGGTTATAAATCCAATGTGTGCATACCCTTGCATATTAATTATAATAACTTATTTTCAACCAATAAGATATGTGCATTTGAGCAGAGCTGTGCAATTGTCTCTGCGTTGTGTTTTCTTTCTTCTACGTGCTGCTTCACAGTGGGCCAATGTGGTCTTCTACAAATGTACACTCACACTCAAACCAACATGCATGGACCACACTCAAACCAACATGCATGGACCACACTCAAACCAACATAAATGGACCACACTCAAACCAACATACATGGACCACACTCAAACCGACATGCATGGACCATGTGTGCGTCCAGTCTATGAGCGGTCAAGTCTGTGATGGTCAAACACTGTGACCGTTCCAGTATGTGACCGTTCCAGTCTGTGAGTGTTTCAGTCTGTGAGCGTTCCAGTCTGTGACCGTTCCAGTCTGTGACCGTTCCAGTCTGTGACCGTTCCAGTCTGTCTGTATACGTTAGCATACACATGTGTTTGTGTAGATGAAGGAGAGGGTGTGTACAATGATTGTACAATGATTGTTTGTTCATCTGTGGATCGGGCGGTATGTTGAGTGGACTGGAGAATTACAGAACGAAACGGCGTGCGTGGAGTTTTGTGTCTGAATTGTGTGTCTGTCTAAAGTGCCTGGAGTTCATTTGTGTGGAGCAGCTCTCAGATTAGTTTTGCTCTGTTTCACAGTGATGGGGAAAATGATTATGGTGGGAATGAATAACTCGTACAGTTTAGACAGTATATACGCTCCAGGGTCTAGACACTTATGTACGGGGAGAGCTCTCCATTCATTGGTTACAGTTACTGTGTGTTTCAGACGAAACGCTGCCGTTAGAACACAGAAATGTGGTTCCAAGCAGTCTTCAATGAAGCCTCACTTCTCATTGGTTGGTGAGACCACCTGTCGTATGATACAGCAGTAGTACCGGTAGTACCTGGAGTCTCCTGGATTTTAACTGCGGCTCTCTGGCGCATGTAAATTATATACAATATCCTGGATTTTTTTTTTGGAGCAAGCAAATGTTCAATTGTCATTTCTATTGGTAGAAACCCACCCCAAATCCCAATTTCCCCCTAAACCCTAAGTCCCCCCGTAAACATGGTAAGTGATGGAGTGCAGGAGGCTGCAAGGGGTCAAAATGCTGTAAATAGGAATGGGACTGCACTTTGCTAAACAATCACGTTACCTTGACTACGCTGAAACATCTTATGCCAACATAGGACAAACCACACGCAGGTCTCTTATATGTTTAGTTTGTTTAATAACGTTATTCTACTTTTTGTCTCTCGCTTCCCTCGGTAACCCTCGTGTTTCACGTCACAACGCAGTGAACTCTGGGCAATTCCCTCAGGCAAAGTCGGCTAAAATGGGGACTAACGGAAAGGGTGAATAAAGAGCTTAAAATGTCTGTCAGAGAGCCCTCGCTCACTTGACGATTTGACAGTGGGACAGCCCTGTGCCCACGCAGACTTTGCAAGAACCTGCTACGAATTCCGTGAGTGTGGACATTGGTGCAGGAGAGCAAGTGACAGACGTGGAGAGTGACTCAACGGGCATCCTGATTGTGCCAACTACCCTATCAGTTTTCTTGGTAGGCAGGCTTTACAGTTGACCTCTCTCTAGTTCATCCGTTCAGCTCTGTTCAGTTCAGCTCCGCAGAGCTCCGCTTCGTTCCCTTCAGTTCCATTCAGCTCCATTCAGTTCGTTTAGGGCTGGTGAAATGACTTCCCGGAAATACAGATTTGCAGGTTTGGATGTCTGCAGCAGTCTTTGTCTCAGGGAGACAATATGTACACCACAAACTTGCAAATTCCCCGATCTCTGCCGCTGAGCGCACTCTGGTGTAGACAGCACCAGCACGGAGTGGGATGTGTCTTTGTGAACATCAGTTTTCCCAATTCTTAAAAAGATAATTGTTTGGGACTCCACCACAAAAAATGACAATGATTTGTCAATGTTCGAATATATTGAGTTTGTATTGCGTTCATGGCATGTATCACTCACCCGTGATCCCAACGATCTCTGAAACATTTTTCCATGCATCCATTTTTTAAAAGATTAAATCTCTGTACGAAGCCAGAGACGCATCATAAATAATAGGATTACTGGACATCCCAATGCCAGCAAGGGGACATCCACTCTGCCATTGGTTATAGCCAAACTCTGTCCCCACTCGCTCACTGGGAATCAGAATAAAGTTGAAGATATCTCAACTCTCAAAAGTCGCCGTCCCTGGGAGAGTTTGTTTCCAGGCATAGATCCACCCACAGTCGCCAAAATTAGCTGGCTCTGGTTGGAATTGAATGGTAGCTTGTGTGTTTGTAGTTGTAACGAGGCGAGGTGTGCATGCCCCTTAAGAAAGACACAAGGCGTGCATGCCCCTTAAGAAAGACACAAGGTGTGCATGCCCCTTAAGAAAGACACAAGGTGTGCATGCCCCTTAAGAAAGACACAAGGCGTGCATGCCCCTTAAGAAAGACACAAGGTGTGCATGCCCCTTAAGAAAGACACAAAGTGTGCATGCCCCCTAAGAAAGACACAAAGTGTGCATGCCCCTTAAGAAAGACACAGGGTGTGGATGCCCCTTAAGAAAGACACAAGGTGTGCAGGCCCCTTAAGAAAGACACAAGGTGTGCATGCCTCTTAAGAAAGACACGAGGTGTGCATGCCCCTTAAGAAAGACACAAGGTGTGCATGCCCCTTAAGAAAGACACAAGGTGTGCATGCCCCTAAAGAAAGACACAAGGTGTGCATGCCCCTTAAGAAAGACACAAGGTGTGCCTGCCCCTAAAGAAAGACACAAGGTGTGCATGCCCCTTAAGAAATACACAAAGTGTGAATGCCCCTTAAGAAAGACGCACGTAGCCCATTCCTGGTTTTGACGACACATGCTAGTGATCGGATCAATCTCCCTGGACGGCGTTCTCAAATGCCAGCTGGTCCGTCACAGAGTGCAGGTTAATTACTGAACACACGTCTAATCAGTCCCGTGTGTGTGTCTGCTTCTCCCTTAGAGACAGTCGCACTCTCACACATTCACCTGCGCTGTGTGGATCCCATTTCAATTACCCTCTGCCAGGACGCCCAATACCCACGAGAACCAAGCACTGTGCAGGTTTATTGGCACAGTGACATTCCTTTTATACCAAACTAAGAACACCTACGTGTTCACAATGCAGTTTCCAAAAAAACATGCGGAAATCTAAATCCGTACGCTGGCTGCTTGCTTATCCGAGGCGACCGGAGCACATCAATCATTTATAATTGACCGACTGCTAACACTGTAGTGACTCAGGAATTATTGAATCATTTCTGTTCGGTCTCATATGCAAAGCCCAATAAAAGGAAAAAATATGACCAACTGTCAACATAATAAAGAAGCACAAAACAATATGTACACGGCACGCACATGTGTTTAACTGAACTGCTGTAATGAAACACCTATAGGCTAGCACTCTTAACACCAGCAGGTGGCAGTATAAAGCAGAGGTGTGTAATGTCTGTTTACATCAAATTCTATGAAAACATTCAATTGGCTAAATAGCGTGGCGGCTTGTTGCTGAGAGCAGTGAAACAGACAGATGGCAGAGAGAAGCCGTTTCTACCTCATGAAAAGAACGGAAGAAGATGACCTGGTTTGGCCCCATTAAGTGAGCAAAAGCCACTGCAGTGTACTGCAAGCTTTCATAATACTGCCGCATGGACAAAGGCACAGATAAACGGAGAGAGCAGAGCTCTGTCATGGGCAGTGCACTATGGTAGTCTTATATAATTGGTCAGATTTACGTAACACATCTGACCCATTATGCCGTCCTGCTGGCGTTTGCAATTTCTATTGGTCAGTGGAACTTGTGCGCTGGACATTTACTGGATCTTCGGCCACGTGGGCCAATGGCATCGTGCCATTTTTGCATTCACATTGGGGTTGTTTACATGGAGTAGGCAATTGGGAAATTGATCAAAACTTTCTGTGCAAGACCTGAAGAAATCCAAGAGCAGAAGGTACAGGTACAAATACTGTCATTATAATACATTTCAAAAGTCTAATTCCATCTTCTTCCTCAAGTTGCTGAGTTTTGTCATGTGTCTTTACTGGCGTTAATTGAAAAAGTCTGTGCCTGTCGTATTGGGCACATCATACACATTTTTGTTTATTGAACATTATGCCAGTGAATATGAAGAAGCTGCTCTGTCCAGTGAGTGTACCTTTACAAAACATAAACTGGGCAAAGATCTCCCCCCCCCGATCTACAGGCATTTTCCAAGGACATACGGTGCCAAGCCTCGCAGCATGCCCAGATGGATATGGAAACAAGCGCTTACCCATTAACCAGGACCGGCATGTATACTGGTCATAGTGTAAAGAAACAACATACTGTATGTATCTCACCCTTTCCCCTCATTTCATCTTGAAGGACTTTTAATTCAAAGTTTGTACATGTGCACTGTTAGTGTGTGTCTATTGTAATAAAATGAATCATTCTCTGATGTCCACATAATGTCCTAAGACCACACAAGTCCACTTTTGTATTTGTGCCTTAAAATCACTCTCTGGTGCCATTGACACCCTCTCCCTCACCATTCTCCTTCGCATGGAAGCATTCCAGGGAATCACTGGAACAGCACTTGCCTGGTTCTGATCTGACTAGAAGCGCTTTTTGTCACTTTGAGGCTCAAAAACTCTGTGAGCCACTGTCAACCATGGCGTTCCCAAGGCGTTCCTCAGGGTTCTGTGTTTGGATATTGCATTTTATCATCTGCATGCTATGACGGGCCAGATTATCCGCCGGCATGGTTTAAACTGCCATTGTTTTATTGTTGAAAACCATGTTTCCCCCACTAAAGCAACCCTGCATCTCAACTGTCAACAGTCTCAATGAGCACTCAACTAGTCGTTTGGACATAACAATTTGACCCTTGTTGCCTCGTCAAACTCCTGCCCGTTCTTCCAACAAATTGACTACAAGAACTGATTGTTGGCTTGCCTTCTAATCTACCCAGACATGTTCTCCTGGTGGAGATGATCAACAGTATTTGCTTCACCTTGAGTGTTCATAATGTTTTGGCTTCATACATCAGTTAATAATTATAATTCTGTTTTCTCTTACTGTAAACCACTTTAATTTTTTTGGGTTGATTGTCGAATGTGTGCATTTTTGCAATTCAAAACTAAATAAATCATCTTCTTAATCATAAACTGATTATAGAACAAGACATATAGAATAGACACCATATCTGAACGTATTGGTGCCAGGGTTCCGTGACCCGCTCAATGTTCCTTTCAAAATTATTTGAGACTTAACGTTGCGGTTGGGCAAGCTTGTATGTAAAGACCTACTGTAAAGACTGACTGTTAAGACTGACTGTAAAGGCTGACTATAAAGACTGTCTGTAAAGACTGACTGTACAATTCTGAAGGAGTGCTCAATGTGATATAAGAGCAAGACTAAACCCACAGCACAACATATGAGCCCTAGTAGTTCTGTGGTGGTGGTTACTGGGTATTGCAGTGATGGGTGTTGTCTGTGGCTTATGGGGTAGAGGAGATGCTGGAGACAAAGGCTGCAGGAGGAGACTGACTGCAAAAAAAACGAGGAAATTGTTTCAATTAATTCGTCTCTTCTTTTTTTGTCCAGTTTTGCATTGGCTCAATGTTAAGCCCCGTTTTCAAAATAAATGGGATTTGGCAAGAAATGAGCCAACCCAGATAGACCTATGAGTTTTGGCTAGCTTGTGGGCTGGGGGATGGTTAGAAGCTAGGCTATATATCCCCTCGACCTCAAACCGATCCCCGACCGGGAGATTGGCCTAAATACTCCTATGTTAAAGAGGTTGGGGTTTGACTGCAGCTGGATTAGTGGGGTGCACAAATGGTTAAATCCGTTAGGCCAGATCAGCCATCATTTGGACTGATGGGCCTCAATAGTGTACCAGACTGTGGAGGAATTATACTGCATAGTGCAATAATAGGTTGTGTTGCCATTGTAGCGATTGTGATGATGACAATGGTGATAATTTAAAACATGACCTCTGACCTCTAACCGCTGTGTTCTCTTTCAGGACTATGGACCTGAGCTTGCATGATGCTCTTACGGACGGGCCTCCCAAGACGGGCGCTGACAGCCTGGTGAGGAGGGAGTTCATGGCCTCCCTGGAGAAAGACACTTACGATGACAAAGTTGGTGAGACGGTGGCAAAGACTGACTACCGCCCTCTGCTGGACGGGAAGGACGGGAAAGGTAAGATGGGGTCCAGGAGTCAGGCTTATGGAAATAGCCACCAAAGAGGAAATGGCAAATTGTTTTTTTACTAAGTATGCAGACATTGTGATATTTAGCATCATCTGTACAGTAGTTTGTGCATCGTGTATTATTACTGATTGTGTTGAGGGATGGAGACAGACGCACCCAGGCGGGCAAAGAAAACAAGGACAGAAATTCTTCAGCAACAGAACTTGGTCTGAGGGTTAGGGTTTTTTACAGCTGCATCATACATTTTTGGACTGGTCTTGTAACCCCAGGGAACAGTTCCTAATCTGTGCAGCAATAACTGCGACAAAATGTTCAGGGGATAAAGTTTTTCAAGAATTTACCATTAAACATTTTCTTACAGTGACAGTAAACGCATGTTACTTAGCTACACATGATGGTGATAAACACCCAGTTACTGAGTCTCTTTCAGGTTGTTTTAGTCAATTCTTCAGAAATTGTCTCTGATTACTGTCTCATTATACCTCAGAATGACATTGGCTCTTACCGCTGTCTCATTATACCTCAGAATGACATTGGCTCTGACCACTGTCTCATTATACCTCAGAATGACATTGGCTTTTACCGCTGTCTCATTATACCTCAGAATGACATTGGCTCTGACCACTGTCTCATTATACCTCAGAATGACATTGGCGCTGACCACTGTCTCATTATACCTCAGAATGACATTGGCTCTGACCACTGTCTCATTATACCTCAGAATGACATTGGCTCTGACAACTGTCTCATTATACCTCAGAATTACATTGGCTCTGACCACTGTCTCATTATACCTCAGAATGACATTGGCTCTGACCGCTGTCTCATTATACCTCAGAATGACATTGGCTTTTACCGACTGTCTCGTTATACCTCACATTGGCTCTGACCACTGTGTCTCATTATACCTCAGAATGACATTGGCTCTGACCACTGTCTCATTATACCTCAGAATGACATTGGCTCTGACCACTGTCTCATTATACCTCAGAATGACATTGGCTCTGACCACTGTCTCATTATACTGTCTCAGAATGACATTGGCTCTGACCACTGACCTCAGAATGACATTGGCTCTGACCACTGTCTCATTATACCTCAGAATGACATTGGCTCTGACCACTGTCTCATTATACCTCAGAATGACATTGGCTCTGACCACTGTCTCATTATACCTCAGAATGACATTGGCTCTGACCACTGTCTCATTATACCTCAGAATGACATTGGCTCTGACCACTGTCTCATTATACCTCAGAATGACATTGGCTCTGACCACTGTCTCATTATACCTCAGAATGACATTGGCTCTGACCACTGTCTCATTATACATTGGCGCTCAGAATGACATTGGCTCTGACCACTGTCTCATTATACCTCAGAATGACATTGGCTCTGACCACTGTCTCATTATACCTCAGAATGACATTGGCTCTGACCACTGTCTCATTATACCTCAGAATGACATTGGCTCTGACCACTGTCTCATTATACCTCAGAATGACATTGGCTCTGACCACTGTCTCATTATACCTCAGAATGACATTGGCTCTGACCACTGTCTCATTATACCTCAGAATGACATTGGCTCTGACCACTGTCTCATTATACCTCAGAATGACATTGGCTCTGACCACTGTCTCTCTCAGAATGACATTGGCTCTATACTGTCTCATTATAGAATGACATTGAATGCTCTGACCACTGTCTCATACCTCAGAATATGGCTCTGACCACTAAGAATGACATTGGCTCTGACCACTGTCTCATTATACCTCAGAATGACATTGGCTCTGACCACTGTCTCATTATACCTCAGAATGACATTGGCTCTGACCACTGTCTCATATACCTCAGAATGACGCTGACCACTGTCTCATTATACCTCAGAATGACATTGGCTCTGACCACTGTCTCATTATACCTCAGAATGACATTGGCTGACCACTGACAACTCAGAATGACATTGGCTCTGACCACTGTCTCATTATATTGGCTCTCAGAATGACATTGGCTCTGACCACTGTCTCATTATACCTCAGAATGACATTGGCTGCTGACCACTGTCTCATTATACCTCAGAATGACATTGGCTCTGACCACTGTCTCATTATACCTCAGAATGACATTGGCTCTGACCACTGTCTCATTATACCTAAGAATGACATTGGCTCTGACCACTGTCTCATTATACCTAAGAATGACATTGGCTCTGACCACTGTCTCATTATACCTAAGAATGACATTGGCGCTGACCACTGTCTCATTATACCTCAGAATGACATTGGCTCTGACCACTGTCTCATTATACCTCAGAATGACATTGGCTCTGACAACTGTCTCATTATACCTTAGAATGACATTGGCTCTGACCACTGTCTCATTATACCTCAGAATGACATTGGCTCTGACCACTGTCTCATTATACCTAAGAATGACATTGGCTCTGACCACTGTCTCATTATACCTAAGAATGACATTGGCTCTGACCACTGTCTCATTATACCTAAGAATGACATTGGCGCTGACCACTGTCTCATTATACCTCAGAATGACATTGGCTCTGACCACTGTCTCATTATACCTCAGAATGACATTGGCTCTGACAACTGTCTCATTATACCTCAGAATGACATTGGCTCTTACCACTGTCTCATTATACCTCAGAATGACATTGGCGCTGACCACTGTCTCATTATACCTCAGAATGACATTGGCGCTGACCACTGTCTCATTATACCTCAGAATGACATTGGCGCTGACCACTGTCTCATTATACCTCAGAATGACATTGGCGCTGACAACTGTCTCATTATACCTCAGAATGACATTGGCTCTGACCACTGTCTCATTATACCTCAGAATGACATTGGCTCTTACCACTGTCTCATTATACCTCAGAATGACATTGGCTCTGACCACTGTCTCATTATACCTCAGAATGACATTGGCTCTGACCACTGTCTCATTATACCTCAGAATGACATTGGCTCTGACCACTGTCTCATTATACCTCAGAATGACATTGGCTCTTACCACTGTCTCATTATACCTCAGAATGACATTGGCTCTGACCACTGTCTCATTATACCTCAGAATGACATTGGCTCTGACCACTGTCTCATTATACCTCAGAAAGACAAATGCCCCTAGCAATTCTAAGCTCTATTCAGTCTCTCTCTCTCTCTCTCTCTCACACTCTCTCTTTCATTGCCTCTCTGTTCACCTTTGTCTTTTTCATTCTCACTCCATTTCTCTCTCTCCACCTTACCCTTTCTCATTCTCTGTCTCTCTCTTTATCCATCTATCTGTCTTTTCCGGTTTTTGTCTCCAACACTTGCATTGTCTTCTCTGACATCCTGTCACTTCCAGGAGTGTCAGCCTGCAGACAGAGTGGCATCAGCATGTCTGTGACTGGAGCAACATTACAGAGTCAGCCATGCTCCAGTCAGGACACCATGAAGTCAGTTATCGCCCATGCAATTAACATCCTGTTGCCGGGCATCTATGCTGCATTGGTTGCATGTTGGTTACTGTATACTGCTTATAACCTGTCAATATTTACACACATATTCAATCACAACCATGGATTAGCGATGAGGGAAGATTACTGTTGGTCTCCATGTCAGTTTGAAATGGACAGATTGATATTGACACAGATGTCATCAGCTTTTCCACACAGCTGCCTCCTACACAGCTTGATTTAAAAGCCAACATCCTTAAGTTAGTACCAGCCCATAGTATCACCCCATATTACCAACCCATAGTACCAGCCCATAGTACCAGCCCATAGTACCAGCCCATATTACCAGCCCATAGTATCAACCCATATTACCAACCCATAGTATCACCCCATATTACCAACCCATAGTACCAGCCCATAGTACCAGCCCATAGTACCAGCCCATATTACCAGCCCATAGTATCAACCCATATTACCAACCCATAGTACCAGCCCATAGTACCAGCCCTTAGTACCAGCCCATAGTACCAGCCCATAGTACCAGCCCATAGTA
Source organism: Dallia pectoralis (assembly GCA_029465975.1). Lineage (NCBI taxonomy): Eukaryota > Metazoa > Chordata > Actinopteri > Esociformes > Umbridae > Dallia > Dallia pectoralis. The sequence goes on from CM055732.1 coordinate 21,235,903, forward strand.
CCAGCCCATATTACCAGCCCATAGTATCAACCCATATTACCAACCCATAGTACCAGCCCATATTACCAGCCCATAGTATCAACCCATATTACCAACCCATAGTACCAGCCCATAGTACCAGCCCATAGTACCAGCCCATAGTACCAACCCATATTACCAGCCCATAGTACCAGCCCATATTACCAGCCCATAGTATCAACCCATATTACCAACCCATAGTACCAGCCCATATTACCAGCCCATAGTATCAACCCATATTACCAACCCATAGTACCAGCCCATAGTACCAGCCCTTAGTACCAGCCCATAGTACCAGATCATAGTATCAACCCATAGTATCAACCCATATTACCAGCCCATAGTATCAACCCATATTACCAACCCATAGTACCAGCCCATAGTACCAGCCTGTAGTATCAACCCATAGTACCAGCCCATAGTACCAGCCCATAGTACCAACCCATATTACCAGCCCATAGTACCAGCCCTTAGTACCAGCCCATAGTACCAGCCCATAGTACCAGCCCATAGTACCAGCCCATAGTACCAGCCCATAGTACCAGCCCATAGTACCAGCCCATAGTACCAGCCCTTAGTACCAGCCCATAGTACCAGCCCATAGTACCAGCCCTTAGTACCAGCCCATAGTACCAGCCCATAGTATCAACCCATATTACCAACCCATATTACCAGCCCATATTACCAGCCCATAGTATCAACCCATAGTGCCAGCCCATATTACCAGCCCATAGTATCAACCCATATTACCAACCCATAGTACCAGCCCATAGTACCAGCCCTTAGTACCAGCCCATAGTACCAGCCCATAGTACCAGCCCTTAGTACCAGCCCATAGTACCAGCCCATAGTACCAGCCCTTAGTACCAGCCCATAGTACCAGCCCATAGTACCAGCCCATATTACCAGCCCATAGTATCAACCCATATTACCAACCCATAGTACCAGCCCATAGTACCAGCCTGTAGTATCAACCCATAGTACCAGCCCATAGTACCAGCCCATAGTACCAACCCATATTACCAGCCCATAGTACCAGCCCTTAGTACCAGCCCATAGTACCAGCCCATAGTACCAGCCCTTAGTACCAGCCCATAGTACCAGCCCTTAGTACCAGCCCATAGTACCAGCCCTTAGTACCAACCCTTAGTACCAGCCCATAGTACCAGCCCATAGTACCAGCCCTTAGTACCAGCCCATAGTACCAGCCCATAGTATCAACCCATATTACCAACCCATATTACCAGCCCATATTACCAGCCCATAGTATCAACCCATAGTACCAGCCCATATTACCAGCCCATAGTATCAACCCATATTACCAACCCATAGTACCAGCCCATAGTACCAGCCCTTAGTACCAGCCCATAGTACCAGCCCATAGTACCAGCCCATAGTACCAGCCCATAGTACCAGCCCATATTACCAGCCCATAGTATCAACCCATATTACCAACCCATAGTACCAGCCCATAGTACCAGCCCTTAGTACCAGCCCATAGTACCAGCCCATAGTACCAGCCCATAGTACCAGCCCATATTACCAGCCCATAGTATCAACCCATATTACCAACCCATAGTACCAGCCCATATTACCAGCCCATAGTATCAACCCATATTACCAACCCATAGTACCAGCCCATAGTACCAGCCCATAGTACCAGCCCATAGTACCAACCCATATTACCAGCCCATAGTACCAGCCCATATTACCAGCCCATAGTATCAACCCATATTACCAACCCATAGTACCAGCCCATATTACCAGCCCATAGTATCAACCCATATTACCAACCCATAGTACCAGCCCATAGTACCAGCCCTTAGTACCAGCCCATAGTACCAGATCATAGTATCAACCCATAGTATCAACCCATATTACCAGCCCATAGTATCAACCCATATTACCAACCCATAGTACCAGCCCATAGTACCAGCCTGTAGTATCAACCCATAGTACCAGCCCATAGTACCAGCCCATAGTACCAACCCATATTACCAGCCCATAGTACCAGCCCTTAGTACCAGCCCATAGTACCAGCCCATAGTACCAGCCCATAGTACCAGCCCTTAGTACCAGCCCATAGTACCAGCCCTTAGTACCAGCCCTTAGTACCAGCCCATAGTACCAGCCCATAGTACCAGCCCTTAGTACCAGCCCATAGTACCAGCCCATAGTATCAACCCATATTACCAACCCATATTACCAGCCCATATTACCAGCCCATAGTATCAACCCATAGTGCCAGCCCATATTACCAGCCCATAGTATCAACCCATATTACCAACCCATAGTACCAGCCCATAGTACCAGCCCTTAGTACCAGCCCATAGTACCAGCCCATAGTACCAGCCCTTAGTACCAGCCCATAGTACCAGCCCATAGTACCAGCCCTTAGTACCAGCCCATAGTACCAGCCCATAGTACCAGCCCATATTACCAGCCCATAGTACCAACCCATATTACCAACCCATAGTACCAGCCCATAGTACCAGCCTGTAGTATCAACCCATAGTACCAGCCCATAGTACCAGCCCATAGTACCAACCCATATTACCAGCCCATAGTACCAGCCCTTAGTACCAGCCCATAGTACCAGTCCATAGTACCAGCCCTTAGTACCAGCCCATAGTACCAGCCCTTAGTACCAGCCCATAGTACCAGCCCTTAGTACCAACCCTTAGTACCAGCCCATAGTACCAGCCCATAGTACCAGCCCATAGTACCAGCCCATAGTACCAGCCCATAGTATCAACCCATATTACCAACCCATATTACCAGCCCATATTACCAGCCCATAGTATCAACCCATAGTACCAGCCCATATTACCAGCCCATAGTATCAACCCATATTACCAACCCATAGTACCAGCCCATAGTACCAGCCCTTAGTACCAGCCCATAGTACCAGCCCATAGTACCAGCCCTTAGTACCAGCCCATAGTACCAGCCCATAGTACCAGCCCTTAGTACCAGCCCATAGTACCAGCCCATAGTACCAGCCCATATTACCAGCCCATAGTATCAACCCATATTACCAACCCATAGTACCAGCCCATAGTACCAGCCCATAGTACCAGCCCATAGTACCAACCCATATTACCAGCCCATAGTACCAGCCCATATTACCAGCCCATAGTATCAACCCATATTACCAACCCATAGTACCAGCCCATATTACCAGCCCATAGTATCAACCCATATTACCAACACATAGTACCAGCCCATAGTACCAGCCCTTAGTACCAGCCCATAGTACCAGCCCATAGTATCAACCCATATTACCAACCCATAGTACCAGCCCATATTACCAACCCATATTACCAACCCATAGTACCAGCCCATAGTATCAACCCATAGTACCAGCCCATAGTATCAACCCATAGTATCAACCCATATTACCAGCCCATAGTATCAACCCATATTACCAACCCATAGTACCAGCCCATAGTACCAGCCTGTAGTATCAACCCATAGTACCAGCCCATAGTACCAGCCCATAGTACCAACCCATATTACCAGCCCATAGTACCAGCCCTTAGTACCAGCCCATAGTACCAGCCCATAGTACCAGCCCTTAGTTCCAGCCCATAGTACCAGCCCTTAGTACCAGCCCATAGTACCAGCCCTTAGTACCAGCCCATAGTACCAGCCCATAGTATCAACCCATATTACCAACCCATATTACCAGCCCATATTACCAGCCCATAGTATCAACCCATATTACCAACCCATATTACCAACCCATATTACCAACCCATAGTATCAACCCATATTACCAGCCCATAGTACCAGCCCATAGTACCAACCCATATTACCAGCCCATAGTACCAGCCCTTAGTACCAGCCCATAGTACCAGCCCATAGTACCAGCCCTTAGTACCAGCCCATAGTACCAGCCCATAGTACCAGCCCATATTACCAGCCCATAGTATCAACCCATAGTACCAACCCATAGTACCAGCCCATTGTACCAACCCATATTACCAACCCATAGTACCAGCCCATAGTACCAACCCATATTACCAACCCATAGTACCAGCCCATAGTATCAACCCATAGTATCAACCCATATTACCAACCCATAGTACCAGCCCATATTACCAACCCATATTACCAACCCATAGTACCAGCCCATAGTATCAACCCATAGTACCAGCCCATAGTACCAACCCATAGTACCAGCCCATAGTACCAACCCATATTACCAACCCATAGTACCAGCCCATAGTACCAACCCATATTACCAACCCATAGTACCAGCCCATAGTATCAACCCATAGTATCAACCCATATTAACAACCCATAGTACCAGCCCATATTACCAACCCATATTACCAACCCATAGTACCAGCCCATAGTATCAACCCATAGTACCAGCCCATAGTACCAACCCATATTACCAACCCATAGTACCAGCCCATAGTATCAACCCATAGTATCAACCCATATTACCAACCCATAGTACCAGCCCATAGTACCCATGGTACCATCTATTTCTTCACGATAGGGCCTATAGAGCATTTGACACTGTATCTGCTGGAACATCAATAGCATTAGAAGCAAACAGCTTTGGTGAGCTCAACAGAAAGACAAAACCAAACCCAATGTTGGCAGTGTGGCGTGTGTATCTGGTGTGTGTGTGTGCGCGTGTGTGCGCGTGTGTGCCCGTGTGTGCGCGTGTGTGTGCGCGTGTGTGTGCGTGTGTGTGTGCGTGTGTGTGTGTGCGTGTGTGTGTGTGTGTGTGTGTGTGTGTGTGTGTGTGTGTGCGGATATCACCATCTTCTCTCTATAACGTGATCGATGCCTTTAGAGTGAGAGCCCTGGACAGCCGTATCCTCTGTAGAATGTCCACAGAGGTATGAGAGCTTTGTTGACCGAGTTGATTCGCCTTAGGATGTGCTGTGTGAAGAATCCTCCGTTTCTGTCTGCAGCGTCCAGTATTCATCTGGGTTTGATACTGATGCTATATTTGAGTGGTTCCATCGATGTTGTTATCAAATGCATCCTACACAGAACTCACTTCGACCTACAGAAAGTCTTTGGTCCTTTCATTTATTATTTAAGGCTCTCTGTGAATAGAATGTAGCCGATCCCCTTATTCCATTTTCCAACGTCCTTTCATCTTAAAGTCATTGCCCGGATATTTCGGTGATTGCTATATGTTGACGTTCATATAGAATTCAAATGGTGTTTCCATTAGTGTGTTTGTGATGGGGGGGAAACAAATCACATGTGAAGCAGCAAGACTGAAAGAGAAATTCATAAATTCGAGACGAATACAACAGGAGTAACAGACACAGATATATATATACGGGGACATCGTTTTGGACGTAATAACGTAAAATCCATGACAATACTAAATTACAATCACATCACAATTTAATTATTTTCTGTCAAAATGTTCCTGGCATACTCAACAAAACAGCTCACTGTGCAGTGTTAATCTTATAGTTTTTCTGGGAAATTATGCTGTTTTATCTCTTTTCCTAACCCCAATAATCCCATAACTGGTGAACAGATTTTGCTGCTAATAGACTCCTCTCACGGAACAGGAAGCTGAAACTAGGTGCGCCAGCCAAATGGGTGTCTGTCATTGACAGAGGCTGCGTGTTATTTTTCCCTGCCCGCCTATAGAGGATGATGGACTTTATCAGCTCTCTGGCCTTTGCAAAGGCAATCAAACAATGTCCTAGAAATTAGAGATATGGCCTCCTGAGTGAGGCAATGGTAAAGCAATGCAGTGCAGGTTTGTCAGTGCAAGATGAATCCCATATTGATTGAATAAGTACTTTCTGGGTGGGTTGGAGGGATCTGGATGCCTTGCCATGCTGTGCTTTAGCACATCCTTATGGTGGGTAAGACATCTGCAACCTTAGCTGTGATCATTCAAATCAGTCATTTTTTTGTGATGCCTGTGATTTTAGTTTTAAAGAATATTTTGGTCTGACATTGCTTTGGTAGCGCCGCTTGGTAGCGCCGCTTGGTACCGCAGTGTCCAAAAATCTCAGACAGCACCTATAAGTACTCCAGTTAACCTCATGCCTAGTTATGCAAGCCCATACCTCGAAATCTACTTTTTGAATGGTCCAATGGCTACCACCAAAATGATTTCTATTGAATATTATGTTTTAATATTGTCGTTTATGCCAGTTCTTTCTACATAATTTACTCTTCTTATATTTGAGTAGTAGACTTGCTATATTGTGCCTAACACTTTAGATAAGCCAACAGTTAAACTTGCAACTTATAGCCTTTAGAGCTAGTGTGAATTGATTGTTCAGAGTAATGCAGATTTTTCAAAAGTTAACAGAAACATAATTGGCACAAATTGAAGCTACATATAAATAAATGGAGCACCCTTATCCAAACATTTTGATTCTTCCTTACTCTTTGGCCTGTCATCCCAGCTACACCACAAATCCATCCCACATGAACAAAATGTATTTAACATGCTGATCTATTTTAGTCACTGACAACAGGCTCTGTCCTTTACTTCTCATGACGACAGCCTCTTCAACACCAGAAATCATCAAACACTTCATTCTTCATTTTAACCCTCTCACCACACCCCCTCTCACCACACCCCCTCTCACCACACCCCCTCTCACCACACCCCCTCTCACCACACCCCCTCTCACCACACCCCCTCTCACCACACCCCCTCTCAGCACACCACCTCCCACCACACCCCCTCTCCCCACACCCCCTTTCACCAAACCGCCTCTCCCCACACCCCCTCTCACCACACCCCCTCTCCCCACACCCCCTCTCCCCACACCCCCTCTCACCACACCCCCTCTCACCACATTCCTTCTCACCACACCCCCTCTCTCAGCACACCCCCTCTCACCCACCCCCTATCCCCACACCCCCTCTCACCACACCCCTCTCCCACACCCCCTCTCCCCACACCACCTCTCACCACACCCCCTCTCACCACACCCCCTCTCACCACACCACCCCCTCTCCCCACACCCCCTCTCACCACACCCCCTCTCCCCACACCCCCTCTCACCACACCCCTTCTCACCACACCCCCTCTCCCCACACCCCCTCTCCCCTCTCACCACACCCCCATCCCCCACCCCCTCTCACCACACCCCCTCTCCCACACCCCCTCTCCCACCCCCCCACACCCCCTCTCACCACACCCCCTCTCAGCACACCACCTCTCACCACACCCCCTCTCCCCACACCCCTCTCCCCCACCCCCTCTCACCACACCCCCTCTCACCACATTCCTTCTCACCACACCCCCTCTCACCACCCCCTCTCACCACACCCCTATCCCCACACCCCCTCTCAGCACACCCCCTCTCCCCACACCCCCTCTCCCCACACCCCCTTTCACCACACCCCCTCTCAGCACACCACCTCTCACCACACCCCCTCCCCACACCCCCTCCCCACACCCCCTCTCCCCACCCCCTCTCACCACACCCCCTCTCAGCACCCCCTCTCACCACCCCCTCTCACCACACCCCCTTTCACCACACCCCCTCCCCACACCCCCTCCACCACACCCCCTATCCCCACACCCCCCTCCCCACACCCTCCCAGCACACCCCCTCTCACCACACCCCCACACCCCCTCTCCCCACACCCCCTCTCCCCACACCCCTCTCCCCACCCCTCTCACCACACCCCCTCTCCCCACACCCCCTCTCCCCACACCCCCTCTCACCACACCCCTCTCCCCACCCCCTCTCACCACACCCCCTCTCACCACACCCCCTCTCACCACACCCCCTCTCACCACACCCCCTCTCCCCACACCCCCTTTCACCACACCCCCTCTCATCACACCCCCTCTCACCATACCCCCTCTACCAGGTCTCCTCCCAGTTCACAGAGATGCTGAGGATCCTCAGATAAGTGTCAGGCTAGCAGAGTCCTGACGGAGTAAGGGAGAGGATAGAAGGACGTTGTGACTCCACCGGCAGAGTACCGAGGGAGCCATCAGACTTACCATGACACGGCAGTCTGTCAGATCGGGACATGAACTGCCGCCCGGCATCTGGGCTTTTTGCTTTTCGTTCCCTATTTCTCTTTATTGCCGATCCCCCCCCCCCCCGGGTGTACGTGTCACAACATGATCAGTTTTTATTCACACTACATTCGTGGGTAGTTTTTCTAATCCCTGTGTGTCAGGGGTTTACAGAGGTGACGGGACTTCCTATACTTCTGCTATTTGGCCCCTTCAAACCGGATCCCAGGGCATATAATCCCTTGGCGTCAATACAGAGATTTTATTTACTTTCTGAATCATCGCAACATTGCAGCACACAGAAAATAATGCCAGAGTTGTCTCTTACCAGCTAACCGGAAATCCTAGCTCGAGCTACTTTATCTTTTGCCTGATTTGACATTTTGTTGTGTTCATTTTGTTCTCTGGGGCATAGGGAAGTTGTACTGTTTCTGGCGCGTTCTGTGTGTCAGGACTGATACCGTACCTTGGTTAGGATTTTTAAGATGCTGGGGGGGTTTGGAGAACATGTTGCACGAACCTGCTTAGTACTTAGCTACTCTGTGGCATAGCCTTATTTGACATGACAGATGGTGTGGTGTTTGGGATGGACACACACACACAGGACATCACCCACGTCAGTGAGCACATTTGTGCATCACCTAAGTCTAATCAGGCGGAACAGTTTGTCATGGCAGTGATTTTTCTGGAATGTTCTGTGAATAAATATATGGCTGAATGAGTTGATGCCGCCGGTAAATCGTCAGAGCTCTTCAGGTTTTAACAACATGTCTTGTTCGGTGGTAGGAAGGTCACAGGCGCCAAGGTACATTTAAACGTAGGTACTTTAATATGACACACATGAATGTTACATAAAACAATGAATGTCAAGGACAGTGAAAAGGGCCAATCAAAATACATGGGCAAACGAGGAGACAATACACAGATGAGGGGAAGCACAGGTCGGCATGATTGAACAAGACAGGAAAAAAGGCCAAATTAGGGCATGCAGAGCAACAAGTGACCAGTAGAGGGCAGAACAGGACAAAACAAAACTATAGACCAATACTGGAACCATTTATGTTCTGCTGGAAACATAACTTCTTCCAGGCTTGGATTTATTCCTGAGCTAAGGCGTTTTATGTCAATCATTTATGACCCTGGGAAAGGGTGGCAGCCAGAACCTCATTTGATCTCGTCTAGTGCGTTGTGTAACTGTAGTAATGTCCCACGGCCTTCTACTGCCTTTTCTCATCATCGTCGACCCGCTGCTGTGATCCTGAGAACGTTATTTTTTTAGGGACTGCGCACTGAAACACATTGAGCATCGGGCTTCAACTGGTGCAGTAGGGGGTGAGAATATTTTACTTATGAGAAATACTATAACAAATACCGGAAAGTTTGTAAAAGTGATAATGGAAACACATTATTACACAATTTATGCTCTGAAAACAAATACTTAACTCCAATAAATAAGCAGTATTATTTCAACAAAAGTTTGTGATTAAATGGATTATTGACAACAAAAATGTGCTTACCATATCTGATATAATTGTGACATTAAACATAACCTGTTACAAATGGTACAATGTCTAACATTGTATTTTTGTTCTTGACATTGTCTTCCTTTCTCTATTTCAGGGTCTGGTATGATGCAGGGAGGACAGATGCAACGGCAGGAACCAATGGGAGAGAAGCGTCCTTGTCCAACTGGCCAACCGTCTGCCTTCAATACTGACTATCTGTCAGGTAAGGCCCATCTCCCCGCGTAAATTCTCTCCGGTGTTTTATTCACGCCCACTAAGAAGACTGTGAACACATTTTTCAAAGTTCCCTGACTGCAACCAAACATTTGTGTTGTAGATTTACAACAAGAGCGTTTCTCACCTGAGATGCTGCATGTCTTTTGTTGTGCTCTTAGAATTTTGGTCTACTACCAATCTGTCATTGAGAACTGACATCTGACATCTCTCTCTCTGTCGATCTCTCTGTCGGTCTCGCCGTCTCTTGCGTTGCCATGTCCAGGCCCAGTTTCAGGTGTAATGGGGGTGTCTGGGGATCCGTGGGGGAACCAGAACAAAGGATTTAAGGACAGCAACAATCCAGACATAGGTACTGCTTAACAACACTACTGTATGTGTATGTGCTACCAGCCATACATAGAGCTGTTATAACCTGTATAACAGAGTAGTTATTACATGAGTTATTCTGTGAAGAGTACTGTACTGACCAAGGCTACTAGTTAGCTGTCTTTGTTCCACAATCTGAATGTAGCATTTAACTTGCATAACATGGTCGTTATTCTATGGGGTATTGTTGTATTTCACTTAATGGAGAGTTATTATGCTGGAATATATTAGTTGGTATATTTAAAATTTTAGTATTGACCTGTTTAATAAGGTAGTTATTTACGCATTATTGTGATAGAGTAGTTGATACATGTACTGTTGTAGTATTAACCCGTTTAATAAGGTAGTTATTATATGATTATTGTAATAGACTCGTTAATACATGTACTGTTGTGGTATTAACCCGTTTATTAAGATAGTTATTATATGATTATGTAATAGACCCTTTAATACATGTACTGTTGTGGTATTAACCCGTTTAATAAGATAGTTATTACATTATTATAGTAATAGACTAGTTAATACATGTACTGTTGTGGTATTAACCCGTTTAATAGGATAGTTATTAAATTATTATAGTAATAGACTAGTTAATACATTTACTGTTGTGGTATTAAGCGGTCTTCATTCCACTCTCAGGTTTCTCCCAGCCAGGGATGATGAGCATGCATATGGGTTCAGGGGGTACGGCCCCGGTCCAGACAGGCATGTCCCCTTTAGGCAACCCTCAGAAGGCCTCTGAGCCCCCGAGGCAGTCACAGTCCCCCTTCAAACCCAGCGACCCTTCCGGCCCCGGCCACAACAGCCAGTACCAGGATAACTCTGCAGGTAAGAGGTTGTCTCACACAGAGCAGCTCATAATGGGGACCTGGGCAGGTGTGCCCAGTTCAGGATATTGGAGGAAATCAAAGGGCTGATTCATTAAAGACTGTGAACAGGGTTAACAGTATCTGTCACCTTTTAGAGGCCCACCAGAGCTTTAGTCATGGAAAATTTTATTTTATTTTGCTACTGGTTCCCTGAGTCACCTAAAAGGACATTTTGAAGAGTGATTGCCTCCGGTCTGTTTACAAATTCAATGCAGAACTTGTAGTATTACTACTTAAATACATTTTTTTAGTGGAGTAGCCATTGGCGCGGACTTGGCTCCAACCAGCTTTGACTTTAACAACGAGGCAACACTTTTTGAACTTTTTCAGCCCCTGGTTATCAATTCTTTAGTTTTACTATGCAATACCCTAAACTTTACTTAAACCTTTGACCCGTTTCATAATAAAACAACCAAATTCAATAAAGTTATCCTTACGAATAATCCCATCCCGTCTGAAGCCTTGTTGAAGTGCTCCATTATATCTGGTTTAGAAGAATCACCATTATAAAGTTATTAGGAGCTACATCCCCAGAGTTGAATCTGCTCTCTGAGTGATACAACCGTGTAGACTAGCAGGAATGTGCCTGCTGGCATCAGGCCAGACTGGGGCCTTGGATTAAGATGCACTCTTCTTTTTATATGCACCAGAAAGCCATGAAACATACAGTATATGCAGATGACATGATCCTGGATGCCCTCCACAATTTCTGTTTGTTTATGGAAAACAGAAACAGTGACGGGCACTGAGGAAAATGGCACAACAATCAATGTTGTAATGGGGAACACATCCAGTCAGTTTAGACTAAAATCCATTATCATTATTAGGGTACACTAGATAGAAATAAATTTATTAACTAATGAACATGTGGTGGTACTACATTATATAGTAATATGAACTAATGAACATGTGGTGGTACTACATTATATAGTAATATTAACTAATGAACATGTGGTGGTACTACATTATATAGTAATATTAACTAATGAACATGTGGTGGTACTACATTATATAGTAATATTAACTAATGAACATGTGGTGGTACTACATTATATAGTAATATTAACTAATGAACATGTGGTGGTACTACATTATATAGTAATATTAACTAATGAACATGTGGTGTACTACATTATATAGTAACTAATGAACATGTGGTGGTACTATGGTACTACACTATATAATACATTATATGAACTAATGAACATGTGGTGGTACTACATTATATAGTAATATTAACTAATGAACATGTGGTGGTACTACACTATATAGTAATATTAACTAATGAACATGTGGTGGTACTACACTATATAGTAATATTAACTAATGAACATGTGGTGGTACTACACTATATAGTAATATTAACTACACTATATAGTAATATTAACTAATGAACATGTGGTGGTACTACACTATATAGTAATATTAACTAATGAACATGTGGTGGTACTACACTATATTAATATTAACTAATGAACATGTGGTGGTACTACACTATATAGTAATATTAACTAATGAACATGTGGTGGTACTACACTATATAGTAATATTAACTAATGAACATGTGGTGGTACTACACTATATAGTAATATTAACTAATGAACATGTGGTGGTACTACATGTGGTTGTACTACATATATTAATATTAACTAATGAACATGTGGTGGTACTACACTATATAGTAATATTAACTAATGAACATGTGGTGGTACTACACTATATTAATATTAACTAATGAACATGTGGTGGTACTACACTATATAATTATATTAACTAATGAACATGTGGTGGTACTACATTATGTAGTAATATGAACTAATGAACATGTGGTTGTACTACACTATATAGTAATATTAACTAATGAACATGTGTGGTACTACACTATATAGTAATATTAACTAATGAACATGTGGTGGTACTACACTATATAATTATATTAACTAATGAACATGTGGTAGTAATATGAACTAATGAACATGTGGTGGTACTACATTATATAGTAATATTAACTAATGAACATGTGGTGGTACTACACTATATAGTAATATTAACTAATGAACATGTGGTGGTACTACACTATATTAATATTAACTAATTAACATGTGGTGGTACTACACTATATAGTAATATTAACTAATGGACATGTGGTGGTACTACACTATATAATTATATTAACTAATGAACATGTGGTGGTACTACATTATGTAGTAATATGAACTAATGAACATGTGGTGGTACTACACTATATAGTAATATTAACTAATGAACATGTGGTGGTACTACACTATATTAATATTATATAAGTAATATGTGGTGGTGGTACTACACTATATAATTATATGAACTAATGAACATGTGGTGGTACTACACTATATAGTAATATTAACTAATGAACATGTGGTGGTACTACACTATATAGTAATATTAACTAATGAACATGTGGTGGTACTACACTATATAGTAATATTAACTAATGAACATGTGGTGGTACTACACTATATTAATATTAACTAATGAACATGTGGTGGTACTACACTATATAGTAATATTAACTAATGGACATGTGGTGGTACTACACTATATAATTATATTAACTAATGAACATGTGGTGGTACTACATTATGTAGTAATATGAACTAATGAACATGTGGTGGTACTACACTATATTAATATTAACTAATGAACATGTGGTAGCACTACACTATATAGTAATATTAACTAATGAACATGTGGTGGTACTACACTATATTAATATTAACTAATAAACATGTGGTGGTACTACACTATACTAATGAACATGTGGTTGTAGTAATATTAACTAATGAACATGTGGTGGTACTACACTATATAGTAATATATTAATTTAACTAATGAACATGTGGTGGTACTACACTATATAATATAGTAATATTAACTATATAGTAATATTAACTAATGAACATGTGGTGGTACTACACTATATAGTAATATTAACTAATGAACATGTGGTGGTACTACACTATATAGTAATATTAACTAATGAACATGTGGTGGTACTACACTATATTAATATTAACTAATGAACATGTGGTGGTACTACACTATATAGTAATATTAACTAATGAACATGTGGTGGTACTACACTATATAGTAATATTAACTAATGAACATGTGGTGGTACTACACTATATAGTAATATTAACTAATGAACATGTGGTGGTACTACACTATATAGTAATATTAACTAATGAACATGTGGTGGTACTACACTATATAGTAATATTAACTAATGAACATGTGGTGGTACTACACTATATAGTAATATTAACTAATGAACATGTGGTGGTACTATATATAGTAATATTAACTAATGAACATGTGGTGGTACTACACTATATAGTAATATTAACTAATGAACATGTGGTGGTACTACACTATATATAGTAATATTAACTAATGAACATGTGGTGGTACTACACTATATAGTAATTTTAACTAATGAACATGTGGTGGTACTACACTATATAGTAATATTAACAGATAAACATAGGATGGATTAATACTAGACAGTATGATTAACTTATGAACATAATGTGGTACGATTCTAAACATTAATATTAACTAATAAACATAGTGTGAATCTTTAATAGACAGTAATATGAACTAATAAACATAGGGTGGTACTATACTAAATAGTAATATTAACTAATCGGAATCAGCGTGGTTTGTTTTCACAAACAAGGAATTTGTCTTGACCCATTTCTGCAACATTCATTCACACATTGAAGAACAAACACTTACATTGCTAACAGTATGAACAATACAAGCAAGAGAGACCATGCCTACAGTAATACACATGGGATGGTACTTCACTAGATATTTGTTTTGATAATAAACACCAAAATGTAGCATTAGAAATATATGGGATGGTACTACATTAGTAGTACTAGAAACATGGAATGATTCTACACTCGAAGTGCGAGAAACATGTGATAATATTACAGTAGATATTACTACTAGGCACACAGGGTGCTACCATACTAGATATTAGTAGATGAAATATGGTGTGGTACACACTAGATATTAGTACTAGAAACATGGGCTGGTACTACACCAGTATTAAAATATCGGGTGGTACTACATCAGTATTAAAATATCGGGTGGTACTACACCAGTATTAAAATATCGGGTGGTACTACATCAGTATTAAAATATCGGGTGGTACTACATCAGTATTAAAATATCGGGTGGTACTACACCAGTATTAAAATATCGGGTGGTACTACACCAGTATTAAAATATCGGGTGGTACTACATCTGTAAAACAGGAAAGAGAGAAGATTGGCAATTGTTATGTTCCTGACAAAATGAGAAAACGGTGTATTTGTGTATACAGGTGCTGGTTTATTAGTTAATATAATATCACTGATTTTGGGGTTTTCATTAGTTGTCAGTTATAATCATCAAAACTAAAAGGAATGAATACTTGAAATATATCAGTCTGTGTGGAATGAATGTATACATTATACAAGTTTCACTTTTTTAATGGAATTACTGAAATAAATCTTTTTGATGATATTCTAATTCTATGACCAGCACCTGTATGTATGTGTGTGTGTATCGTGAATATCAGTTATTTATGTTAAGTGTGTATGATGCAATCCTGGTAGCTAATGTCACATGACTTTCTCCTCAGTTTTCTCTGTTTTTCTGTGATTGTTCATGTTAGCCCATATCACGTGACCCTTTCCACAGTGTTATGCGTCAGTGTTAGTCTTTGTGACCTGCCTCAGTAGTTGATCATTAACACATTAGCCCATCCACTCAACGCAACTCCATTCTACACCTGCCAGAGAGAATCACACCCAATCAGCTGCAAGCTCGCTGTGACGCAAACAAAAAAGTCTCTCAGCTACCGTGTAATCCATAAAGCTAAAAGTCACGTGCTACTGTATTAGCCCACTAGCAGAGCCATAAAGAGGTGAATGAGACGTCAATGCGGTTTACCTTACAGTAAACTCCAAACCCAACTAATTGAATAGTGTTCATCTGTAGAGAGGATGGGTTGAGTTTGATGAATGTACGTCTGAATTTACAGGTGCAGATTAGATTAAAAAGTTATTTTTCTGGAGGTGTTTAGGCTATTTGTTTTTTGGTCTTTATTATGGGTAGTGACATTCCTTCCTCCTCTCTGCTCATCAAGAAGTTTGGACAAACCCGACCCCCTGGGCTGGTGGTGAGTCCAGGCTCCAGACCTCCACGGGTCCCCCCCTCTCCCCCAGCGACTCAGTGGAGGAGAGCCCCAGCTCCGACCCCCTCAACACGCACGGCTCCCACAGCCAGGAGAACGGCTCTGGGGACGACAGGGGGAGTCAGGGGGTCAACGGCGGGAGCAAACAGCAGAAGAGGAAGAAGAAGAAAAGGAGACCCAGGGATGAGGTTTATGACTTCCTGGACAAGCAGGAAGCGACCAACGCCAAGGAGGAAGAGGGGGACACAGAGAATGGAGCCTCAGACGGGCCTCTGAGCCCCTCTTCCCCCAACAAGGAGGAGAGCTGGGAGTGTGACATCCGTGGACGGGGTGGGGGTCGAGTTAGGGGGAGGAAGAATAAGAGCAGGATGAAACTCCCAGAGGAGTGGGGGGCGCCAGGCCAGGAGCCCACAGCACCCCACGTCACACCAGCCACAGTAGCCCCAGAGTCGGCGATGATCACAGCCTCCGGTCACTTGAGTTCGACCCTGGAGAACATCTCCTCCCTCGTAGCCGACCCCCAGACTAACCCATATAGCGGTCAACCCCCGAGCACCCCGCCACGCACTGAGAGCGGGAAACCCGGTTCCATCCTCTCCACAGACCATGCCCTCACAGACACATCCGCTAATGACCTGAACATGCTAGAGCATCCTTCTCCAGCCAAGGTCTGCGTGGACTGGAAGGATGGGAGACCCCCCGTGTCCACTGCCTCTTCTCCCCCTCACTATGAACCCATGTGTACGGATGTCCTACCACCCACTAGGGATGAGGGCAAGTCTCCTCCAGACGAAGCCTTGTCTGATGACAGTTGTCCTGATGCTATGGCGTCCAATGACCGGCATGAGGCTGACCCTCTGAGCTCCCTGGGATTCAGCCCACAGGTCTCACAGACGATCTCCTTCCTGGACTCGGTCCTTCAGACCCCCCCAGCTGGTTCCCCCGTTTCACGGCCCCAGTCCCAGACCACTACACCTCAGGGCCCTCCGCCGAACACCAGCACCTCCTTCACCGCTTCCCAGAGCACTCCTCCACTGTTTAGCCGCTCCTCCCAGCCTGATCACGACACTCCCTGTCCCCAACCTGCAGTGGGTTCAGGCCTCAACCCTGCAGCCCCAGCCTTTATCCCCACCGCACTGCCACTCACAGAGCACCAGGAACCACCGCTCCCAGAGCTCCCCCTGCTGGAAGGTTGGTGACACTGCAGGGGGGATCTTAGTATTAGTATGTGGGTGAATGATGACTTTATTGTGCATGGCTCTCTCTGTGGGCGGGGCCTGTACTTACTTGGCCATAATGTGTTTAACAGATAGGTTAGGAGTGACAGCTCTCAGTAATTTACACTGTTTTTAATCTGACTGTGTCTTACTGATGGCCGGGCTTCGGTTCTCACTATTGGGACTGTCTGTCTAGGCTGTTTCCAGCACTCTGGTGATCATGATAAATAAGGTTTCACTGCTACGCTTCTGATTGTGTCTGTCGGCCGGCTGAGCCCGTTAAACTTTTTATCTGTCTCCTTTCTAAATCGGGTATCATATACTAACTCATTTACTGTATCTGTAGATCACTGACTCCACTCTCCTTGGCATAAAATGGTCTAGCTTTCTCCCTCGCTGCCATAATCCTAAATTGCAATGCGTAATTCTAGTCTAAAACTTTTTGTACATGACTCAATCTCAGTAATCAAATGGATGTTGGTTTGCAGTGTGATTCTCTCTCTGTCTCTCAAGAAATCTGTTTCCCTCTGACTTGATTGTGTTTATTCCTCTAAGAGATTAAGAGGTTAAGCTGACTAAGTAGTCAAAATGGATATTCTCTCAAATAAACACATTTTATCGTGTGAGTTCACCTTCAGAACCATTTTGAACGTCTCAAAATGTTCCTGCCATGAATTCTTAAAATCCAATTTGACCAATTCGAGATTTTACCTTCACACATTTTACCTTCAGGCAATTTTGTGATATAATAGCTAAACCAAAGAAAATAATTCATTAAATTGCTTGATGTGCAAGTTGTAATTAATGTGATTACCTGATAACACAACATGGAATTAATGACAGATGTTTTGTTCATCTTTCCCTACATGGACTCTTCTCCTGTTGATGACATTGTAAAATAGGTAAGTCACATTTCTTTCCTTGTTGAAATCAGACATTTGACATAGTCAAATCTAGTGCTTAGTTCTCTTATACCAAATGTTGCTGTACTTTTTTGTTCTGTTCAAGATGTAAGGTACGGTACATGACTTCTCTCGCAGATGGTCATATGTGGTTCATATCAGCAAATGTAGCTGTTAGCTGCCTGGTTTTGCCCAGTTCAGGGACTGTTGTTTGTTGGATTCTTGGTTGTACCTTACCTGGTTACTTTTCTTGTCTGGGATCAGGTTGTTGTCTTTCACCTTCTCTGTTGGGCAGGGTGGTGTGGGCAGTGTGGTGGGCAGGGTGTTGGGCATGGTGGTGGGCAGGGTGGTGGGTGTTGGGCAGGGTGGTGTGGGCAGTGTGGTGGGCAGGGTGGTGGGCAGGGTGGAGGGCAGGATGGTGGGCACTGTCCTCTGCTGGTCTCTCTGTATCATCAGCCCACTACCTTCTCCCTCAGTGACATCTCTGTATTCTCCTCCATCCCCACGTCTAGCGGCATCTCTCTTCTACAGCACTTTTTCTTCTATTTCCTTTCTATCTCTCCCCTCTCCAAACATAGTTCGATCCCCCGCTCCTTTCCACCCCTCTCCCACCCCCCAACCCTATCCCACCCCTCTCCCACCCTTCTCCCACCCCTCCAACCCTATCCCACCCCTCTCCCACCCTTCTCCCACCCCCTTCCACCCCCTCCCACCCCTTCCCACCCCTCTCCCACCAGCTCACAACCCCTCCCACCCCTCTCCCACCCTTTTTACCACCAATCTCCCACCCCCAACCCTATCCCACCCCATTCCCACCCCTCTCTTACCCTTCTCCCACCCCTCTCCAACCCACTCCCACCCCTCTCCCACCCCTCTCCCACCCCTCTCCAACCCACTCCCACCCCTCTTCCACCCCACTCCCACCCCTCTCTTACCCTTCTCCCACCCCTCTCCAACCCACTCCCACCCCTCTTCCACCCCTCTCCCACCCCTCTCCAACCCACTCCCACCCCTCTCCCACCCCACTCCCACCCCTCTTCCACCCCTCTCCCACCCCTCTTCCACCCCTCTCCAACCCACTCCCACCCCTCTCCCACCCCACTCCCACCCCTCTTCCACCCCTCTCCCACCCCTCTCCAACCCACTCCCACCCCTCTCCCACCCCACTCCCACCCCTCTTCCACCCCTCTCCCACCCCTCTCCAACCCACTCCCACCCCTCTCCCACCCCACTCCCACCCCTCTTCCACCCCTCTCCCACCCCTCTCCAACCCACTCCCACCCCTCTCCCACCCCACTCCCACCCCTCTCCCACCCCTCTCCAACCCACTCCCCACCTCTCCCACCCCTCTTCCACCCCTCTCCCACCAGCTCACAACCCCCTCCCACCCTTTTCCCACCAATCTCCCACCCCTCTCCCACCCCTCTCCCACCCCTTTCCCACCCCGCTCCCATCCCTCTCCCATCTCTCTCCCACCCCTCTCCCACCCACTCCCACCCCTCTCCCACCCCGCTCCCATCTCTCTCCCACCCCTCTCCCACCCCTTCCCACCCGCTCCCACCCCCTCCCACCCCGCTCCCACCCCGCTCCCATCTCTCTCCCACCCCTCTCCCACCCCTTCCCACCCGCTACCACCATCTCCCACCCCTCTCCCACCCCTTCCCACCCGCTCCCACCCACTCCCACCCCTCTCCCACCCCGCTCCCATCTCTCTCCCACCCCTCTCCCACCCCTTCCCACCCGCTCCCACCCTTTCCCACCCCGCTCCCATCCCTCTCCCACCCCTCTCCCACCCCTCTCCCACCCACTCCCACCCCTCTCCCACCCCGCTCCCATCTCTCTCCCACCCCTCTCCCACCCCTTCCCACCCGCTCCCACCCCCTCCCACCCCGCTCGCATCCCTCTCCCACCCCGCTCCCTCCGTCCTTCTCTCGCTAATGCAATATTGATGGCTGGGACTTTTTAACAGTTACGTAAGGCATCCAGCTGTCGTCTTTTTATAGCCGGTGATCTGGGTGTGTGCTGTAGGCAGAGATCGGCTCAATGGCGGCGCGGCAGTCAGGGTTATCACACCACGGTCGATGCGCTGGTACCGCTCCACTCTACTTCCTAGTCATTATTCTGGTCAGCTGAACACTGACCACGCTGCCGGCAGCAAAACAAAGAGACCATCCATAAGGGAGTGACCAGTCTGGCATGGCACAACTCTACCGCCGTCACCACTGTGGTACAGATTATAACCTGCTGTGCCGGTGGTCTGTTGTTCAGTGGTAGATATCTGTGAGTCAGTACTTTAAGTAAATGCTGTTGGCTTTAAGTGGATTTCCGCGTGTCTCCGGTGAATATGACCACCGTGGGCTTTACCTGTTAAATCCAAGGTTCAATTTGAGTTTTTATGTGTATTGATTAGATCGAAATTGCTACCTTAAATTAATTATTCATTGACCAAAGTGTTTATCCTGTAGTGGGGTTACTGAGTTACGGTGTTACCTAATTACTTGCAACATTTTGTGTATGAATGATATTGAGTGAAGCCATCCTGGGGGGGTGTGGGGGGGTTTGAGGACATAGCACTGGTGACAATTGTCCTCCACTCTTTACCAGGAGCACAATGTCATGCAAACAGAATATGGGTTATATTTACAGAATATGGGTTATATTTACAGAATACGGGTTATATTTACAGAATATGGGTTATATTTACAGAATATGGGTTATATTTACAGAATATGGGTTATATTTACAGAATATGGGTTATATTTACAGAATATGGGTTATATTTACAGAATATGGGTTATATTTACAGAATACGGGTTATATTTACAGAATACGGGTTATATTTACAGAATATGGGTTATATTTACAGAATACGGGTTATATTTACAGAATATGGGTTATATTTACAGAATATGGGTTATATTTACAGAATATGGGTTATATTTACAGAATATGGGTTATATTTACAGAATACGGGTTATATTTACAGAATATGGGTTATATTTACAGAATATGGGTTATATTTACAGAATATGGGTTATATTTACAGAATATGGGTTATATTTACAGAATATGGGTTATATTTACAGAATACGGGTTATATTTACAGAATACGGGTTATATTTACAGAATACGGGTTATATTTACAGAATACGGGTTATATTTACAGAATACGGGTTATATTTACAGAATACGAGTTATATTTACAGAATATGGGTTATATTTACCCGGATATATTGAGACTCTTATTGAATACATATTAAATATTCACTCTCAAGAGTTTGGAAATTGGAATCATTTTCTCATATTCGCAGGTCAGTATTAGATACGTAATAAATAATAGCATATTTAGAACCAGGGTACCATAACAAAAGCACTCAGCACTAACCATAACTAACCATAACGAAAGCAGAATCTTAACCATAACAAGAGCGGAAACCTAACCTTAAATTGAACCAATAAATACCATCCATATCATGAATATTTGGTTGATTGTACAAGTGACACTTGTTAGTGTTTTTATGGTTGCACTTGGAATTACTTAAACCCCAGAACGTTTTAACAACGCCCTTACAAAGATGCACTGATGTGATATTATAGTACAGCTTTCATTACGTCGACTTTAAGCAGAAGATCACTTTCTAATTTAAACATATAAATACCATCTCAACATCAGACGTAATGATTGCAAAGGGAAAACAGGCTTTTAGGAATCTGCGCCAAACAAAAGAACAAACACCCCTGCCCAACACCCACCACTCTGCCCAACATAGAGAATAAAAACAAACTTAAAACCCATTGAAAATATATGGGGAGACCTAAAGATCACAGTTGATTATTGCTGCTCATCAAATCTAACAGAACATAATGTGATCTACAGAATGGAAAAAATCTAATTAGAAAATTTGATTCAAATTTTTTTTCGCAGCGTTTGTATCTTTCTGATTTTCCTGTTTATGATCTACTAGATTAGTGGTTGCCTCCCTTTTTTCAGTTACCGTACCAATAACATTATTATTAATATTTTCAATACTAAGCCTATGGTGTCATGGGTGTTCTCAAGTACCCCCTGTTGATTGGCCGAGCACCCACATGGGTCCTCGTACCCCTGGTTGGGAACCAATGTACTAGATGAATGAATGATGTGTACAAAGTGTGTACTACAGAACTGCATGACTCTTCACCACTGAAAAAACACTTCCCAAAAAAGATTTCTCAGTACACTCATGGCCTAGTTGTGGAGTCTTTTGATATACAGCTCACTGCAAATCCTCACAGTTATGTGTTTTTAAATCTTTAGCCAGACACTCTATGTCTGCAAAATCCCCATTGAACTCAATATTGCCAGTCTGGTCTTTTCCAAGTTTCATTTAAGCCAAGTGTGTCAAACATAGGGCAAATGGTTTCAATAAAAATATATTCAATATAACGGACCCACATTCATATTTGAGTCTGTCAAGCTCACTAATAATTAAATAAACAAAAATTAAATGTTTTCAGAAAGACACTTTCATCGCTGCCTCACGAAATCTTGTAGTTTGCCACTTCTGGGTTACGGGCAAAATTGGCAGAATGATTGGATTTTCATTAATTAATGTGTCCACATCAGACCGCAGGACCTAAATAAATGACTCTAAAGCGTCTTTCGATGTGTCTCTCTATTTGGCTTAACCCGTTTCATAAATTACATTGGATTGCAAGCTACCAAGGAAGACTTGTGGGGATTAAGTGGGGTGAGATTAGTCTTCCCCCATCTTGTCCTTTGTGCTTTCACTCTATGGATTTCTGTCCTCTCTCTCTTTCTCTCTCCATGTGCCCTTGTCTACTTCTCTTTACCTCCTTGTTATTTCTGCTAGTCCCTTTCTCCCCCTCCATCACTTCACCCTTCATTTGCCCTTTTCTTTCTCTTCCTTCCATGTCACGTTTCGTCCCCCCTTTTCCAGACTCCCCGGGTCGCCCGAGACGGCACGTATCATAATCATAGCAGCTTCTCGCTGACTGGGAGCCTGTTGCCATGGATATGGGAGGTGGTTTCCGTGGAGATGGAACGACTCAGGACTGGCAGAGAAAAAAATGGGTGTGACAGTCAGGAGGTTGGATGCCAGAAATAGAATTCTCTGACAGACTTACTCTGTGCTCTACCCCCCTGCCAGCCCACGTTCTTCAAGCCATATATTATCGTCCTCACTACCCTGGCCCTTCCAAAACAGCCCCAGCATGTCTGTAGATGGCAGCTGATTTCTCCTATCCAAAAGAGCCCCAGCATGTCTGTAGATGGCAGCTGATTTCTCCTACACCTGGCATTGGGCTAAACTATTACGTTCTGTTGGGTTTTGAACAGAGTGTTGTTACCGCACAAGGTGAATTACTCGTAGTGTAGTGCCTGTTATACAGCTATACCAACATAAAGCAAAGGAGTATTTCATCATGCCTCGTATTCATACGTTATACTCATACCTGACACCCAGATGTTGCAGACTGATGTGTTGAGTTGTCCATGGCTTTTCAATTGCCAGTTGGAGAGAGGATTCTTTTCCAAAAAGTCTTCGTTGCTCCCTGTTGATAAATGCGTTCAATACAAATGTCGGTATAGTTCTTGTTTCGCCAGACGTCTGTATGGTCCTTTGTGATTACAGCAATCAAACCAGCATGGATTAACTTGGATTATGAATGAAGATGAACGTATAGAAACTGTTCTGAGAGCGATATTAGAGCAACGCATTGCATCTAGCGGGCTTTAGCTGATGTTGCTGTAGCTAAATATGGTGAAAAATAATAATAAATATTGTTTGGTGAGCACAAACAGCACAGATTTACTATAGCACATTGGGATATTTACCAGAGAATGTTTTAAAGCGGCCATATGTAAAATGTGTTATACTTTACTAGCATAAATCACCAAATTTAAGTTAATGTCTAGATAAAAAATCAGTGAAGTGCCTGAAATATTTCCTTTTTAAACTTTCTCACAGGTCTATCTATCAGTTTGACGTGTATTCCTTCTTAACCCTACACCAGCATGGACTAGCTCATTCTATTTTGGTCTCGTTAGTTGGGATGAGGAGACATCTTATATCATTATTTATATTCAGTCTTGTAGACTTACGGGGAAGGATTCCAGACAGTGTCCGTTTTGAGTGTAACGGAATGGGTCGTAGTCGGACACAAACGCAGGGTGAACGAAGGACATCTATTAACGAAACATAGGCTCTCGCTCAACAAAGATCGACAACACACAGTTGCAATGAAGGAAGTTAAATAAGGACAGCGATTAGGGAAACAGGTGAGTGCAATAAAACATGGAAACAGTTTTTTCACAATCTTCTGTCTGGTGTTCGTCAGTGGTTCCCCATATGACTCGTTTCTCATCAACCCACTGTTTTGTACACCTTGCATAATACACTTTTGTTATCCCCTTATACAGGACATTGGGGAGAGGGTTACGTCATATCCATTCATTTATATAATTCTTCTCAGGCTCCCAGTCCTCATTAAGCTGGAGGTGGGATGATGTCAGGGGAGGAGGGCTGTCATCACTGGATGTGTAATTATTGTCTGCCGGCTTTTGCCAAGAGGGAGGGTTTCTAGTATCTATTCCTGAACTGGATCTGTTCCAGACTCTGGAGTGAACGTTTATAGGAAATATTTAGAGTGAATGTTAATAAGGAACGTTTAGAGTGAACGTTTAGAGTGAATGTTAATTAGGAACGTTGAGAGGGGACGTTTCTAGTGAACGTTTAGTGGGAACGTTTAGAGTGAACGTTTAGAGTGAACGTTTAGAGTGAACGTTTAGAGTGAACGTTTAGAGTGAATGTTAATAAGGAACGTTTAGAGTGAACGTTTAGAGTGAATGTTAATTAGGAACGTTGAGAGGGGACGTTTCTAGTGAACGTTTAGTGGGAACGTTTAGAGTGAACGTTTAGAGTGAACGTTTAGAGTGAACGTTTAGAGTGAATGTTAATAAGGAACATTTAGAGTGAACGTTAATAAGGAACATTTAGAGTGAACGTTAATAAGGAACATTTAGAGTGAATGTTAATAAGGAACATTTAGAGTGAATGTTTAGAGTGAACGTTTAGAGTGAACGTTTAGAGTGAACGTTTAGTGTGAACATTGAGAGTGAACATTTCGAGTGAATGTTATAAAGGAACGTTTAGAGTGAATGTTAATAAGGAATGTTTAGAGTGAATGTTAATAAGGAACATTTAGAGTGAATGTTAATAAGGAACGTTTAGAGTGAACGTTTAGACTAGAGTGAATGTTAATTAGGAACGTTGAGAGGGAACGTTGAGAGGGAGCGTTTCTAGTGAACGTTTAGTGGGAACGTTTAGAGGGAACGTTTAGAGTGAACGTTTAGAGTGAACGTTTAGAAGGAATGTTTAGAGTGAATGTTAATAAGGAACATTTAGAGTGAATGTTAATAAGGAACATTTAGAGTGAATGTTAATAAGGAACATTTAGAGTGAACGTTTAGAGTGAACGTATATGGTGACGACGGTGGTGGGGTGAGAATTCATCTCTGAACGGTGTAACGACAGTACGAGGGACACCGGGGTCACCCCATTCAGCCGAGGGATGCTGGGGTTTTAAACTCAGATGTGTCAACAGAGCATTATCACTGGCCCTTCAGTAGGTTCCTAACAACAATGCACAGATACAGCAGGCAGAGGGAACACGGTGTGCATGAACGACCAAGGGCACGAACGATTGGAACACAATACACAAAAGAGCCAGCGGCTCCCGGGCCAAGAGCCAGAGATGTAGGGCCAGTGTCAGGGGCACAGATATGAGGAGAAGGCCAGCGGGGAGGCTCACGCTAGTGGGCTTTGAGAAGGGTGATATAAGGGGAACTGGGAGGTCGTGGACCTGTGTGAAACATCACATTTATACCACCGGGACCGTGGAGAGATACAGCAGTAACACAGATGGTGTTGCAGAGAGATTCATTCATGTAGAATGGCAATAAAAGCTGGGGCACTTTATCCCCCCAGAGCTGCTCTCTAGTCTTTGTATCTCTATGTCTATTTCTTGATATCTCCCCATTTCTCTCTAGCTATTCTCTTTCTTTCTCTCTCCTTCTCACTAAATCTCTGTCTACCTCGCTCTTTCTATCTATCTATCTATCTATCTATCTCTGGCTTTCTCCATGTATTTCTTCATCTCTCTTGTTTCTGTGTTTCCATTGTAACGCAGGGTTTATAGGTGACTGCGTATTAGCTTGCGTGTGTATCTGGTGTGACGTATATTTATTTGTGTTGTGTGCGTCCGTCCTGCGTGCGCTTTTGTTGGTGTAGGTATTTGTGTGTACGTGTGACGTACATCTGTTTGGTTTTGTGTGTTTGTGTGTGTGTGTTTGTGTGTGTGTGTGTGTGTGGGTCGTGTGCGCACACACAGCAATGGCCTGCGTGCGTGTATGTGCGAGTGTGTGTATGTGCGAGTGTGTGTATGTGACTGTGTGTATGTGTGTGTGTGTGTGTGTGTGTATGTGCGTGTGTGTGTATGTGCGAGTGTGTGTACGTGAGCATGACTGAACGTACTGCTGTGAGGCGTGAGTCAAGAGTCTGCACTAGCCAATAGGGATTGGTGCCGTACAGTCATGTGACCGTAGCTCTGTCAGGCTGTGATGTCAGAGAGGAGAAGAAATGGAGAGAGAGAGAGAGAGAGAGAGAGAGAGAGAGGGAGACAGAAAGGGAGCAGAATTCAGTTCAGCCTCAGAGCTTCATCTGATCTGTTGCGAACACAGACGCAGCGAAAGAGACACAATTACTACGCTCTGCACATACATAGATTGCACTTCACAGACGCGCCGCAGAACATAGTACATCATCAGCCTCACTACCAAAGGGGAAATTCATTCATTTAGCTGTCGACACGAATAACGAAGATCCATCAGAAGGAAGAAGCCGAGAGAGGAAGAGAGAGGCGCTGATGTCTTCTCTCTCCAATCAGCAGCAGCCAGGTGTTGGTGGACAGCGCTGTGACTACACCGAGTTAGGCAAGGTGCCCTCTGCCTCGATGGAATCTCAGCAGGCCTCGCAGGGATGGGACTGGCAGAGGGACCAGCTGGGAACACAGGGCTTCAGGGGTGGCCCGGGGGCACCCAGGCTGACAGACGAGGACAAGCTGTCGGGCCTCTTCGACGGAGATTTATCGGGGTCAGGGTTCAAGGTGGAGCCGTGCGAACTCAAGGTGCCGGAGAGGACAGGCGTCGGAGCTGTGCAGCCTTCGGGTCCGGGCAGCGCCAGAGAGAGTCCCGTCGTGTCCTCCTCGTCCTCTCCGGCTCCCCCTGGGAGACAGTCCTCGGCTGTGGGACAGGAACAGAGTAAATACAGAGCAGCAGCTCCACAGAGTTCACCCGCTACGCAGAGAGATGCCTCACCAGTGCCCCCGACACAGAAGCTGGACTGTGTATGGAACCCTTCCTTCTCCGGACCGCCCCAAGCAGGCCTCAAACCTTCCATTCATACCGCTCCGGGAGCCATTGCGCCTCAGTCCAACTACTGTGTTATCGGCGTGGTGAACGACAACTACTCTAAGACGGGAGACGGCGGCGTGTCGGATGACGGCGACGAGGAGGCGGGGTCTAACTCAGTTCAAGGAGGAGGTGTCGAGCAGCAACACAAAGCCGTGAGGCGCGCCTTGTCCGACTGCTCCCACCTGTCTGTGCCAAGCTGCTCGGAGTTCTCCCAGTACCAAGGGCCCGGCGCAGACTCCACCTTGTCCGGCGGCGCCGTTACGGGGCCCAGGTCCCCTCACTCGGCCGTGCAGCGCTCTCTGACAGTCGGGGAAGAGAAGAACGTATCGCCCACCCTCTCTCCTCTGTCTCCTCTGAGTCCTGTCAGGGCCCCCAACTCACCGCCGCCCAAGCGAGGTACCGGTAACGGAATGTCACAGAGCCAATCTGAGAGTGTCCTGCTTCCGGTTCCCCTCCGTGGAGAAACCTTCGCCAGCGCCAGTACCAAAAGCTCCACGGAGGGTAGGTGGGCCGATGTGATCTGAGGCCTGTTTCCCACTCGTTGTTTGGGAGAGCCCTCGTTCATATCGCTCGTTGAACGCCATTGACCTGATCCCCTCATCTCTCATTGGTGACCACTGGTTAGGGTTTTGATTTGGGGATGTTCGTTTGCGACGCCTGAGCGCATGACTCCGTATGAGATAATTAAGATATTTCTGGCTGTACCACGTGTTTGTTTCGTCAACCTAATGGAATGAAAGAGCGAATGCAGGGAGCTATCTTTTATATCAGATTAACGTGAGGGATTTGGGGATGTTCTCCCTGGGTTGGTTTGCTTCTTGGAAAAAAGTATTTCTGAAAAAAAGGGAATGGTTTAAAAATGTCAGTTTTGTGTCAAATCTGCATGAAGATTTTGTTCAGCCAAAACATGTCAAAGCCACCTGAACACCAACGTTCAGGAGATGTGTCCCATTCCTTATAAAGAGGGTGCTAGTCGGTTTCCTCTAAATGTCAGAATCTATTGAAATGACTCTCGTCAGCTATACATCACATCAAGCGGCACCGAATATAGCGCTAACAGGACATTATGTTTCACTTTGGTAATCTGAATAGTCATTAGCTAGCTGCAGCGTGTAGGGAGCGGTTTCATGCTTGTAGATTTTATTACTTTACAAACACTTCGTTTCAGTATCAAGTCAGAAGCCCGAGGATGTTTTACTTGCACAACGTATCACCCTAGTGGAGTTATCTAACAGCAACAGCTTGCTAATCGCTAGGTGTCTCGCAGAGACACCATTACGAAATGGCTACATCTGCACGGTTGAATCGGCAAGTGGAAATAGCCAGAGGTTATTCCTACCACACGGATCAAGGTCGCCCCTGAAAATATCCCTCCCAATGTCTCCCTGGGTGTGTCTATTTAATGAAAGGTCATTGCGACGAGACTTTCTGCGCACATTTACTAATACTAGAGATTTGGCTTGTTGTGGGTTTTCGTTTGCATGGATGGGTTTTCGATTCCGTAAATGTGTGTGTGCGTGTGTTTGCGTGTGTGTGTGTGTGTGTGTGTTTGCGTGTGTGTGTGTCCGTGGTCTGCTCATGCTCTACTTTATGTGACACAGTGTTTACATCGCTGGCAAGAAACACAGAAACAGTTCTGTACAGATCCTATCGCGTATGACATTCACTTGAACAGTATTCAAACACTCTCGGCCTCATTCGGTCTTAATGATTTTAGAGATTTTTCAATTGGCTCCTGGCTCTGTTCACCGCTTCGATTGCCAAATTCACAAATTGTATTCGAATAGCATCTACTCAAAAGCGTACAATGCCTTTGCCTTCGCACTCTTGTTATATGTTTATGTGCATGTCAACTAATTGGTCAGCATTTTTCCTTGAAAAGCAGATTCCGTCATGTGCGTCAGAAGCTCTTCTTTTGACCCGGCTTAATCCGTCCCACATTTCCACATTTCTTTGGCACTTTGTTTTTTTTTTTCTCTCTGCTTGTATTCTAAATAGCCTCCTATTTTCTATGTCCCACAACCAGAATGAGTGCACTAGGATGGGAACAGAATGCCCTTTGGGATACAGTGTCAGTCCCTCTGTAGAGGACACTGAGGCTGGGTTACATAAGGAGCCAGTGCCCACAGTGATGTGTTCTGTCTGCCCCGATGGGCCCTAGGCCCTGTGACTCTGTGTGGCCCCGGCCCAGACTCCACACAATGTCATGAATGGTCCCACCTCCGGTCTATTCACTCTCATTCACTCAGAGAAACCTACGCAAGTAGTTTGGGTTTAGTGCCTTGCTCGAGGGCACAGCCTTGTTGGCTGCGGGATTCGAACTAGCTGCTTTTGGGTGTACTGGATAAATGCCAGGACCCACTAGGTCATCTGCCTCTGTATTGATGAGAGACACAGTGCACTCAGAATATGTGTTTTGCTCATGAGAGGACTGACATTCAGTGTGACATTTACAGTACCTATTTGAATGTCAGCAACATATACTTGATTGTTTATGTACAATGGTGACATGTTTAGCATTTGTTGTTGCATTTATATTCTACGCATTTCTACGTTATTGTGAGATGTTCTAGCTAGAACGCCAGCCTGTATTTGGGGTCAGTTAATAACACATGCTATTTTTAGTGAAAGTCAAAGTGATGGGTGAGGTGAGAGCAATGTAAAAGCATTGATAGTTTCACGCCCATACTCCTCTTAATGACAACATCGCGCTTTTGTACATTTGACTCACATATGTTAGTAATTTATTGTTGGTTGAAAGAAGACTGGTCGTTTCGTGACGTGGATTGCAGAATACCAGGAATTATACTGCCGGCTTTACTGTGAGAGCATTTTCCCGCATGTTATGAAATGGAATTAATCTCTACTGACTGAGAGAGATTTGATCCTCTGAGAAAATCTGGTATTTTTCTAGTGACGTGTTGTGTCTTTGCTAAAACAAAATCTGTTTTCAACTCTCTACAGTGAAAGCAGAAAATAAGGAAAAACAAGAGAAGTCTGATAAGATGGAGAATTTCGGGAAGAACGAGAAAGAAGACCAATCGAAGAAAGTCAACAATGCGGACAACATTCAAAAGTCTGAGAAGATCATCAAAGACGACGAGAAGTTTGATAAGACAGTGAAAAATCAGACAAACGAAAAAGTTGACAAGCCTGAGAAGACAAACAAGGACGAGAAAATGGAGAAGAGAGGAAACGGGGAAAAAACGGACAAGGTCAAAGACAATTCTGGGAAAGGTACTGTGAAGTCTCCAACCAACAGCGGAAGCAAGCAGGACCACAGCACAGACACTAAGGCCAAGGTAGGTCTGAGAAATTCAACAGGTGGAACAACAGTGACATTCATTCTGGTGCGAGCTGCTTCCGCGTCAGTCACTGCCATCTCTTGTCAGCGATTGCGAACGTGTGTGTGTTTGTGTGTGTGTGTGTGTGTGTGTGAGAGTGTGTGCACGTGCTAACGTTCCAATTTCAGATTTACAGCGTTATCTATGATCTACCCTCGTGTCGGAGCTTGCTGTTTCGTTGCTTTATTTATTATGATTTGTGATTTATTGTGAATGCCCGATGCTTCTGCACTATGCTCCCATTGTCATCTCTCTGCTTTCGGTTTTCTTTTGTTTCTCCTTTATCGTGCGACGTTTTCGCCCAGCCTGCTGTTGGGTCAACCAAACCAAACTCGGCCAAAACACGACCCTCCTCTCTGTCCACTGGGGAGGCAGCTTGCCCCCCTAAACGTTCCTCCCCCACCTCTGCGAATAAAAAAAGCCCTGTTCCCAAGGCAACCACTCCCACTGCTGGTACCAAGCGGCCAAGTGCCACTGCCAGTCGAACCCTTTCAGCCACCAAGTCTAAGGTGAGTCCCCTTCCCATGGGTGTCTGCTCACTGGCCTCGACCAATATGGCCGACGTTATGTCCCATCGTCTAGTCCTGTAAAATGTCCAGTGTCCACCTCCTGAGTCCCAGTCACTACCTTCACTGTCCAGCTCTTCATCATGTACTGTAGACCTTAGCAACTGACTCGTGGTCACTACCTTTACTGTCCAGCTCTTCATAATGTACTGTAGACCTTAGCAACTGACTCGTGGTCACTACCTTTACTGTCCAGCTCTTCATAATGTACTGTAGACCTTCCCAACTGACTCCCAGTCACTACCTTTACAGTCCAGCTCTTCATCATGTACTGTAGACCTTACCAACAGACTCCCAGTCACTACCTTTACAGTCCAGCTCTTCATCCTGTACTGTAGACCTTAGCAACTGACTCCCAGTCACTACCTTCACTGTCCAGCTCTTCATCATGTACTGTAGACCTTCCCAACTGACTCCCAGTCACTACCTTCACTGTCCAGCTCTTCATCATGTACTGTAGACCTTACCAACAGACTCCCAGTCATCACCTCCAACCACAACATGCATCTCCTTTTCGTTTCCAGTCTACTCTTCTGTAATTTTTTAATCAATAACCATTTGTGTTATTTCTATCAACCGTGACTCTATCATTTGCCACAGCACATGTTCTCCCCCAGCCAGCTCTCTCTCTCTCTCTGTCCAGCAGTCACCTCCACACCACTTCCTTTTACTGTTTTCCTGCTTACTTCCTCAGACTCCGGAAAATGGCACTTCTGACCGACGACCTCCAGTGACAAAGGCCAATGGTGTGGCCAATAAGACTGGTTCGTCCACCACTCCTAAACCTGCCGGTCCCCGCCCCTCCGCTAGCGCCCCCTCTCTGCGCCGCAATACAGGTCACTATTCGTTGTGATGTACAGTGACAGCTTACATGCTTTGTGATACTTCATATTTCATGTCGCTGATATTCCGAATCAGTATTTCTTGGTTCCTGCCAAATGATTACAATTTCACCTGTCTGAAACCAGGGAACCAATCACATGTTTAATGTCCTGTACTCCTTAGTTCCTAAGACTGACGCCATGCCAAGTGACATGAAAAAACCTAACACGTTGAAGACAACACCAGGTAATGACCTACTTACATGATATAAGCCAAGTATCTCAGTGTACATCTTTAAATAACCTGGAGACAAATGTGCTCGGTGGAATGGCAAAGACAGGCAGACATTGAAATCTCTGCTGACAATGACATGATGTCAACCCAGAGCGAGAAACACAGGATGGAAACTGAGTCTAAGAAACATAGATGATTGCAGATGTAAGCTGAAACACAGTTTCAACGCTAGCTCCAGTTCCTATAAACGCGGAACCCTTAAGCCTGCTATGTCCTTCACGTACAGTAGATGCTTATTAGTCATCGAAGATGAGGTTGCCGACGCATTATTAGAAACAACACAACTAAAGACCACAGCATCTGCGGATGGTAGGTCTTTGTCTGGTCTTGCTGTGCCTAGTATATCAGATGTTTTCTCTATGGATAACAGGTGAAATTTAAAGCAATAGAATAGAAACGCAATAGTCGTCGGTTTATTTCTCCTAAAAGCATCTAAATAAAGTAGAGGTAAATCTTTATAGACCACCCATACACCTAACTCTATAGACCACCCATCTACCAATCTATATACACCACTTCTACACCTATTTCTATACACCACCTCTACACCTATCTCTATAGACCACCCATCTACTTATCTCTATAGACCACCCATACACCTATCTCTATATACCACCCATCTACCAATCTCTATAGACCACCCATCTACCTATCTATAGACCACCCATCTACCTATCTCTATAGACCACCCATACACCTATCTCTATATACCACCCATCTACCAATCTCTATAGACCACCCATCTACCTATCTCTATAGACCACCCATCCACCTATCTCTATTTGACACCCATCCACCTATCTCTATAGACCACCCATCTACCTATCTCTATAGACCACCCATCCACCTGTCTCTATAGACCACCCATCTACCTATCTCTATAGACCACCCATACACCTATCTCTATTGGACACCCATCCACCTATCTCTATAGACCAACCATCCACCTATCTCTATAGACCACCCATCTACCAATCTCTATAGACCACCCATCGACCTATCTCTATAGACCACCCATACACCTATCTCTATTGGACACCCATCCACCTATCTCTATAGACCACCCATCCACCTATCTCTATAGACCACCCATCTACCAATCTCAATAGACCACCCATCTACCTATCTTTATAGACCACCCATCCACCTATCTCTATTTGACACCCATCCACCTATGTCTATAGACCACCCATCCACCTATCTCTATAGACCACCCATCTACCAATCTCTATAGACCACCCATCCACCCATCTCTATAGACCACCCATCTACCAATCTCTATAGACCACCTATCTACCAATCTCTATAGACCACCCATCTACCAATCTCTATAGACCACCCATCTACCAATCTCTATAGACCACCCATCTACCAATCTCTATAGACCACCCATCTACCAATCTCTATAGACCACCCATCTACCAATCTCTATAGACCACCCATCTACCAATCTCTATAGACCACCCATCTACCAATCTCTATAGGACACCCATCCCTGTATCACTATAGACTTCACATCTCTGACGACCACTTATCCCATTTATCTTTCTATCTATATATACTCCAATCCATCGTGGTCTGCTTCAAGCCTTAGACTAATGGTTGTATGGTTGCTAATGGCCATTATCTCTGTACCTCTGCCCCAGCCAAGCCCAGAGTAACCCGCACTTCCAGCACTGCTCCGAGCACTCCTGCCTCCAACGGGGAGCAGCCTCGCAGACGCATCACCAAACCCCCGGTGCCCAAGCAGACACCACTGGAGAGAAAGCCTCCTGTTCCCAAAGCTCCCAGGGCTCCCCGGCCCATCAATGCCCCCTTACCAGACCTGAAGAACGTGCGCTCCAAGATCGGCTCCACAGACAACATGAAGTACCAGCCAACCGGCAGCAAGGTGTGTTTACATGATTGGATGGAGGATTAGAGAGCCTTCACAACACTTGACTGGGTAGAGATCTACAGTGAATGTCGTTTTTAGAAAGCCTTCACAACACTTTACCGGGTAGAGATCTACAGTGAATGTCGTTTTTAGAGAGCCTTCACCACACATGCAGGGGGGTGTTCTCCGTACGTCGCTTAATATATCCGAGATCAAATGAGACATCCAAGATGACATTATCCGGCTACTCATCATCCGGCTAATTAGGTTCTCCGAACACACCTGCTGTTTACGATGAGTATAGCTGGACTGAGTCACCTGAGATAAATGCGCGTCCACGCGTTCGTTTAAAAGGCGACATGTATCGATAGTAGAAACCTTGATCAGCGACACTCCTATTGGCTACTCATCAAGGCCAAAGATCCCGCCCACTTTTTCTCCTCAGCAGCACCAGAGATATTGATGGAAGGTTATGCGGAACTTGAATGTTTAATTAAAACGCAAGGGAACACGGCGAAGTCTGCAAAAGCCAGAAGAGGGCTGGCAAAAAGTAGCAGACAAATTAAATCCGTTAGGTCACCATATGGTTCTATCAATTGTTACTGTATTGTATTTTAATAATGTCATAAATTCATTTCATATTTTCTAAATGTCAGAGCCACCATAGGACACAACATTTCTTCCACAATTCCCACTGCGTAAAATACGATTTCTGCCCATATTTATTCATACAAACTCCAACACACATGTTCCCATGTTCTAGTCGGTCCATGAGTAATCCCCTAATTAAATGGTAGTCTTTACTTATATTGTTCTTAGTCACCTGTGTCTAAATGCATGTGTTTGTCTGTTCATATCAGCAATCAAGAATCAGAAATCAGAATCAAAAAAGTGTTTAATCGCCATGAATGTGTTAACAGACAAGGAATTTACTTTGGCAGTGCGTTAAACATATGAATATAACAATATAAATTATACTAAGGAGCTGAGGGGGTATATGGATAAGTAATATACAAAATACTGTACCAAAATACAGTATTTTGTCATTTGTTGCTGCATTAAATTAAGTATACCTATAATCCAAATGACTGGTACAGTAATTTCAGCTGTTAAACATTGGGTAATGATAAATTGCTTTGACTTGTGAAAGTCAAAACTGTGTAGGAATGTAAAAATATGACCGCACTTTTCCCCCACGTTTTTCGCATTTACAATAAAGGAACGAGCCACTCGCAAATAATATTAAGGTTATACAAACGGTATAACGGTATATCCGACGAGTCGAACATCTAATGTGTGGATCCAACAAATTAATTATTTATTTGACATCCTAACGGGAAAACCGATACATCTCAATAGAGTTTCGCTCTGCATTAAAGGGTCTTGTCTATCTCACAATACGGATTTAATAAGCTCTGACTGCGAATTGTTCTTCTCGTATAACGTACAGGACATGGCTGTGAATGACTTCCCACGTCACATCCGCCTATAAAGCAGCCATCTAATCGTGTTTACATGAAATAAGCCTGCTCCGGAGCAGGTTCAAGTTTACCCACCTGTTGCTATGACTACAAGTACAGGATGAGCTTCGGAGAACCGAACTATCCAGGATTATGCCAAATCGACAACAATCAAATCCGTCTAACTGAGTTAGCGACGTACGGAGAACACCCCCCAGGTGTTCTGTTAACAGAATAAACATGCCTTAAATAATGTCTGCTAATACGCTCCATGGCAGGGATTTAGTCACAAACCCCCTGTTCAACGTCATTCAAATTCCATATAATTACAAAACATCCTCACCTGTTCATTACTCAGATATACCATGGCCATACACCACTTCATTAGTCATTAGTCATGATTGGTGGATAGTGTACTGTAGTGAATAGGGTCTCAATGCAGTGTTACTGCTGCAGAAGAGACAAGGTCAACAAACAACATACCTGTCTGTCCGCTCCTGTATGTTTCTCTCGTTCGTCTCCCTACATTACTGATCAGTTTATTCACTCACTCCACTAGGTTATGACAATGTAGAGCCTGGTAGGTTATGACAATGTAGAGGCTGGTAGGTTATGACAATGTAGAGCCTGGTAGGTTATGACAATGTAGAGGCTGGTAGGTTATGACAATGTAGAGCCTGGTAGGTTATGACAATGTAGAGCCTGGTAGGTTATGACAATGTAGAGCTTGGTAGGTTATGACAATGTAGAGCCTGGTAGGTTATGACAATGTAGAGCCTGGTAGGTTATGACAATGTAGAGCCTGGTAGGTTATGACAATGTAGAGCCTGGTAGGTTATGACAATGTAGAGCCTGGTAGGTTATGACTATGTAGAGCCTGGTAGGTTATGACAATGTAGAGCCTGGTAGGTTATGACAATGTAGAGCCTGGTAGGTTATGACAATGTAGAGCCTGGTAGGTTATGACAATGTAGAGCCTGGTAGGTTATGACAATGTAGAGCCTGGTAGGTTATGACAATGTAGAGCCTGGTAGGTTATGACAATGTAGAGCCTGGTAGGTTATGACAATGTAGAGCCTGGTAGGTTATGACAATGTAGAGCCTGGTAGGTTATGACAATGTAGAGCCTGGTAGGTTATGACAATGTAGAGCCTGGTAGGTTATGACAATGTAGAGCCTGGTAGGTTATGACAATGTAGAGCCTGGTAGGTTATGACAATGTAGAGCCTGGTAGGTTATGACAATGTAGAGCCTGGTAGGTTATGACAATGTAGAGCCTGGTAGGTTATGACAATGTAGAGCCTGGTAGGTTATGACAATGTAGAGCCTGGTAGGTTATGACAATGTGCCTGGTAGGTTATGACAATGAGCCTGGTAGGTTATGACAATGTAGAGCCTGGTAGGTTATGACAATGTAGAGCCTGGTAGGTTATGACAATGTAGAGCCTGGTAGGTTATGACAATGTAGAGCCTGGTAGGTTATGACAATGTAGAGCCTGGTAGGTTATGACAATGTAGAGCCTGGTAGGTTATGACAATGAGCCTGGTAGGTTATGACAATGTAGAGCCTGGTAGGTTATGACAATGTAGAGCCTGGTGACAATGTAGAGTTAGCTTGGTAGGTTATGACAATGTAGAGCCTGGTAGGTTATGACAATGTAGAGCCTGGTAGGTTATGACAATGTAGAGCCTGGTAGGTTATGACAATGTAGAGCCTGGTAGGTTATGACAATGTAGAGCCTGGTAGGTTATGACAATGTAGAGCCTGGTAGGTTATGACAGTGTCCATGCTGATTGGTTATGACAGTGTCCATGCTGACTGGTTATGACAGTGTCCATGCTGACTGGTTATGACAGTGTCCATGCTGATTGGTTATGACAGTGTCCATGCTGATTGGTTATGACAGTGTCCATGCTGATTGGTTATGACAGTGTCCCACCACTTGCACTGGCCTGGTTGAGATCTAAATATTTTCATTAACCTAAGCTTTGGCATGGAGGGCCTCTGCAATTATCTGACAGACAGACACACAGACAGACACACAGGCAGACAGACAGGCAGACAGACAGGCAGACAGACAGGCAGACACACAGGCAGACACACAGGCAGACACACAGACAGGCAGACAGAACCTGTAACGTGACAGCATTGTACTTCATCCATCTTCCATCCTTACCCCCACTACCACAATCTACTGGGCCCTGACCAGTGCTACTGACCCGGGGCCCAGGGTGGCCCTGTCTCCTGGTACTGACCCAGGGTGGTTGTCTCCCATTCAGGTCTCCTCGGCGGGGGCTTCCCAATCCAAAGATGGCCAGGGCAAAGTGAGTCCCTACCATCGCCATAAACACGCACCCCTCTCTCATTCTCACCCGTGTGCCCAACCACTCTCTCCACATCACACTGAGGAAAACACCATCAGCTGCCCATTTCTGTCCATTGACTATTCAAACCTGTCCAAATCACACGCAGAATCATGCGGGAATACACACACACGCGCGCGTGCGTTGCACTTTGCCACTTGCACTGCAATACGCTCACACTTCCTGTCACTGTCTGTTGTAATGTGTGAAATGGTTGCGGACAGTCTGTGTGACAGTCTGTGTGACAGTCTGTGTGACAGTCTGTGTAAGTATCAGACGGAAAACACCCAGTCCGAAGACGACCTTGTCATCATCCACATGACCTCTACAGCCATGAAAATACCCATCAGAGAAATGTTCCTCACTATCACGTATCACCACAGGCATAGTTGTTCAGGCACGGACTTCCGACCTGGTTCATGTTTCAAAGCGTTGAGCTTTTTTAGATGACCCGGACGGGTTTGGGCTTGTTGTGAAACCAACACCACTGCTTTCACTCACCGTATTTGTCCCTGCACTTGAATAATTCTCATTATGTTACCAAAGGCGAAACGAGGAGGCGACCCAATCCTGTTTTGGGTCTCCCTAGCTGCTGTGCAATATCAGAGCAACTTTTGGTGGTCCAACACCTGAGCGTTTGATTATACGGCACGTGAGCTAGAGGCAGAGTGGAAGCAGGGCTTGAGAATTAACAGACCTTGGCTGTGGCTGTGTGTTTTTAGATGGTGACTCAGCCTGCCTGCGCTACCGCCTGCGTCACAGAGTCACAAATGAAACGAACCAGCAGGCAACCGCAGTACACGCTGAGAAAACAGACACGGGGAGAGGAGATATTCCAGGTGTTTGAACAGCAGCTCCTTAGCCCAGTGACAGCAGACTGATGCCGAGCTCGCGTATCTGTCTGTGTGCGTGTGTGTTTACATGTTACCATTCTTTTTGGCGACAGAAAATTCCCACAAGGATGGATGAACAAGGGACATGTGAACTTGTGGGGACAGAAAAAGGGTATTTTCAATTTCAGTGTTAGGTTTTGGGTGATTTTGGATTACTGGTTAGGTTCAGTGTTAGGAATTAGGTTTAAGGTTACATTTTTTGGGGTGAAGATTAGTGTTAGGGTTAGCTAGGTTAAGAAAAAATATGTGAATTGGAGAAAGTATGTCCCAGCAAGAACAAGGAGTTGTATGTGGGTACATCTGGTTCAGAAACAGTGCAGTTGTCATTCCACTGTAAAACACATGTTAAATATATATTATTCGAGCTCATTTACATGTAACGTTTGCCCTCTGACCAGCCAGACTGTTGCATGACTGACTTTAATTCCCACCGTGTGACATTGACTCACCCGCGCAACGCTTTAGATGGCTTTCACCTCTCACCCTGGCACCACCCTTCACTAATCCTAGACTCACCCAGTGACCCATTCCCTCTGCTACTGTGCTGTTTTATAGGTAATGATAGTCCACAAAAAGCTGGACTTCAGCCATATCACGTCCCGCTGTGGCTCCAAGGATAATATCAAACATGTCCCCGGTGGAGGGAATGTAAGTACAACACGCGTGGTTCTACCATGTGGCCGCTGCCCTCCCATGCTATCCCATGTTTCACTCACACGCTCCACCGGACTGAAGGGGCGAACTCGTCCTCCACCTCAGAAACACACCAATGTGCCTATCATTCTAATGTCATGGTCAGCCACAATAGACGGCCTGGATATGATGTTGTGTCTAATTGCTGCTCGTTGCTGTTTGCGCTCGCTCGTCTCACCGACCTGAGCTCAGAGATATTAGCATTGTGCCTGCCTCCATCTCACCCACTCGGCAACTTTCCCCATTTAGTAACGGAAACAATCTGTTTGAATGGACCCGGCGTTCCACATTTCACGCCGTTCACGTTGTGTCGGCCCGAGAGTGTTTTGAAGCATTGTGTGAGAATTTCAGAGTGGGTTTTCTTTCGTGTTTGCCCCGCGTAATATCTGTGTGTTTGTTTGGGTCCGTTCAGGTCCAGATTCAACATAAGAAGTTGGACATGAGCAAAGTGACATCTAAGTGTGGCTCTAAGGACAACATAAAGCACAAGCCAGGTAAGGCTTTATTTTTTAAGGAAATTATTGTGACGTCCCAAATATTCCTGTACTATGTAGTGCACTACGTTTGATTTTATGAGCCCTGGTGAAAAAATAGTGCACTGCGTATTAAATAGTGTTCAATTGGGGATCTCCTTACACCAGTTGTAACTAAGGTATGTCTACTACAGGAGGTGGAGATGTGAAAATCGAGTCTAAGGCCAACGGCAATGTTAACGGTAACGGCAAGTCCAAGTCCAAAGTCGGGTCAATGGACAATATTGGTCTTGAGGCAGGGGATGGAAAAAACAAGGTACAGTCATCACTTATTGTCCCATGTTAATCGGGTGTACGTCAGAGTTTTATTTCAAACAGATTTCAGAATAGGTTGAGAACCTCTAGATATGTATAACCTGTGTTTCTAGGCTGAAGGCATAATGGAGAAAGCAGAAGGGAAAATGTCCCCCCCTGGTGGAGCTGTCACCACAGAAGCAGGAAGCATGTCTAAGGAAAACGGGCATAAGGAGATCCTGCACAAGTCTAATCCCTTTGGGGGTGACGGGCTGCGGGACCCCATCGGCATGGAAAAACGCATCCCTGAGACAAGTGAGCCACTGTGGTGTTTAGAATCTCGTGTTCATGTTCGAGCATTAGCACTGGGGGTTCTTACTTTGTCTTTTCTCACACAGTCGCTAATTGCTGTTCATTTCATTATATTAATTCTTGTTTTTATCCCCGATTGACTGACTGGAAATGACACATACTAAATTAGATTTTATTCAATTGCTAACCAGTTAACTTTATCCTCTCCTATCCTATCTACTTCTTTCTCAATCACTTCTTCTGTCTATATCACTCCCCCTTTCTCCATCACTTCTTCTGTCTCCATCACTCCCTCTGTCTCTATCACTCCTTTTGTCTCTATCACTCCCTCTGTCTCTATCACTCCCTCTGTCTCTATCACTCCCTCTTTCTCTATCACTCCCTCTTTCTCTATCACTCCCTCTGTCTCAATCACTCCCTCTGTCTCTATCACTTCCTCTGTCTCTATCACTTCCTCTGTCTCAATCACTCCCTCTGTCTCTATCACTTCCTCTGTCTCTATCACTTCCTCTGTCTCTATCACTCCCTCTGTCTCTATCACTTCCTCTGTCTCTATCACTCCCTCTGTCTCAATCACTCCTCCTGCTCCACTCTGTTTATCTATCTACAGATTGAGTCTTACAAGCTGAGCTTTCTCAAGCAGCCACGGGCCATGGCGTGGACATCATCTCCCAGCCCACCCTTCACTCCAATCACAGCACCTCTCTTAGTGTTTATCTGGGGTCCGCCAGCTTCCTCTTTCACACCCGTTAGTTCTAACCCTCATTTACCAACCAGGGGGCAGGGGAAAAACTACTGTACGCTAGCAGGACAAGGACACAGCTTTTTCCAACACTTTCCTTTTACCTCACCACACACAGTATCTCCTCAGTACTCTCTATCCTTGTGGCATATCTGTCCCAGGTAGTGTCAGAAAAGACAGTATTAAAGTTTTGAGACCAGGCAGACAGAACAAGGTGTTATCGCGTGGTGGGTTTGGGCCTTTTCTGGATTGCTCACTCTTAACTTGCTGTTGTATAGGCGGAGAAGTATTAATCTCAGAGTGAACATTTTAGACTCTGTGTTCTCGTAAAGTTGTGTTGGCGCAGAGTGGAGCATATTATCCTGACTGTTTGTCTGGTTCCTGCTTTAAAGGCACTTTGTTCTAACACGGCGTAGAGATAGAAATCACAAA
Organism: Dallia pectoralis; assembly: GCA_029465975.1. Classification (NCBI taxonomy): domain Eukaryota; kingdom Metazoa; phylum Chordata; class Actinopteri; order Esociformes; family Umbridae; genus Dallia; species Dallia pectoralis. Next base: position 21,278,274 of record CM055732.1, read on the forward strand.
CTCAACAGTGTCGCTCTGCCTGTCAAATATGTCATTGATTAATCACAACAGAGCCAGTGCTTTCTATGTGACAGGCTTAACTCTAAGCATAACATCTTCTTTATTGTTCTCGCCTGGATGAGTATATTTCAGCCAATAACTGTAGGGACCCCGGGTTTCACCTGAGATTAATACAAAACATCAGTGTACGGCGATAAGTGAGGCACCCCCCCGTGTGAGATAGTGGGACTGTCCAGTATTGTACAGGGGCTAATACGTCACCCCCTCTCTTTACTGATTCAGTGTGTCTAATAACCCTGTGTAAATGTGTGACCCCGCCCCCTCACCCTCCCCCCACAGCACTCGACAATAAGATATTAACTTGTAGGCTGTTTGCAACAGCAGAATATTCAGCATCTCTTAAAAATGAAAAACTCTGTACTGTGTTATTCTTTTTTCTCGTAAGTGAATGTGACAATGAGCCGATGTGTCGTCGCGTTGTTTCGTTATCGAACTCACCCCGTCTCCCCTAACTGTAACTGCATCTCTCTGAAAGCAATACGGCGAGGAGACGACCTCCTCTTACACGTCTGTCCCCGCACATCTGAACCGCAGCACGGTTCGGACAGAGAGAAACAAACGCGCCCTGGGTCTGTGTACAGAGACTAGATGTCGCTGACTGGATGGTGAGCAGGAGGCAGAAAACAAAGGGAGGAAAGGCCTATGATTGCACCCCGTTAGTGGGGACACCCGTTAGTGGGGACACCCGTTAGTGGAGACACCCCGTTAGTGGGGACATTTGTGTGGTCCCCCCAGTGATCAAGTCTCTAATGTGTTGGCCCAATGGTTGAGAGCGGGAGGACTGCAGTGATTTAGATAGATTGTACATGTTTGGCGTGGACAAAGAGTGCTATGAACTGAGCTACAACATAACAGGCTTCTTAGCGACTCCACTGTCGATGAGACTATTTGAATGGCTGCATACGCTATTGAAGACACTGTGAATATTGACACAAGCGCATAACAGTAGGTTTTGCTGAATAGAACAAAGTTCAGTCTTTTTTTTAAACCAATAAGCATATTCCTCTGATTTGACAGCTTTGGCTGAGTTGCGGAACAATACACAGCGATGCATTTGAATCCAGTGTGCGTGTGCGTGTGTGTGTGTGTGTGTGTTAGTTAAATGATCATTGCGATGGTCTCAGTTTTGTGAACACCATTAGACTTGTCTGTGGAGTTTGTTAGAATTGTGGCGCACTGCTGGGTTAAAGGTCGAGGGCACCCTGTTGCCTTTAAAATGGCCGTTCAACTCTTAACGACATGACTGGTCCTTTTAAAGACACCCATCGCGACTCTCCAACCAGAGAGGGATAATGCCCACAGATATTTATGTGTAATTGTGCCTTGTCGATTCTCAAGGCTGGACTGTAACAGGTGTACAGTCCCCCCCCCCCTCGCCCCAAAAAAAGCACCTCCACGTCTAAATGACTTTTACACTGATTTGTTTTGTTGTACTGTAACTTAAGACGCTGCTTGATGTTTGTATGGTGTGTTTTGACTCTTTATTGAGCGTCTGCTCTGCAGTAAATAACATAGCTCATGGACGGCAGAGATAATCAACGAGCGGTTGGATCAAATGTTCGAGGACGAAAGCAAAAAGCACCTTATACAATTTACACGGTATTCTTTCCCTCAACATTCCCATGATTATCGATTAAAAACCGGTAAAAATTAAAGCGAATGGTAGTCAGAGGAAGACACTGAATACAGGGACAGTGGCGTGTACATTTCAGGTTTGATCTTTACAGTGTGACTGGACTGTTTGGACGATCGGATGGACAGATTTGTCTTTTAGTCTCCTTGGTGGTAACCTTGCTCACTGGTCACGTTCGTGGACACTTTGGTGTCGTGCGTTTGGGTACGATGGTCACTCACAACCCTGTCTGTCTTCTCTGTGCCCGTAGGGAGTTTCGTCTGTAACCCTCACTTCTCCAGTTCTGCTTGCACCGCCACCTTTCACAAGTCCTCACACCATTTATGTAAATATGCACACGTGTGTTTTTATCACCACAGGGGAAAAAATTATATTGATATTAGGGTGTTTATGGACGTTGAGAAAGGCATTTCACGTGTATGGACCCATATTAGAGATTGTTTTCGTTCTCCTTTCTGCAGTCTGCATTTTTCCAGAAAGGGCTGAAGTACAAGAATGTTTTTTAAAATGTAATGTATTAAAAATTCAAGAGGTGAATATAATATGTACGAACTTTTCGGTTTGTTCTAAAAATCACAATGCGACACAATATATTCTGTTTGACTGTCAGAAGGAAGTGTGTGTCGTGTCCATCACTGGGCCAATCGGTGAAGAGCTCCATGAAAAATTGTTAGCCGTGATTGGTCAAGGTGTGCTTTAACTCACTCCATTATCAATGGAAAAGCATAAACTGATATTGCTTAAACACACATTTTATCTCCACACCACGTGCTGTAAGTTAGAAATCGACAAGGATAATCGCTGTCGTGCTCTTGTATCACTGGCGAGCTGGTCGTGGTGACAAGTGCCCAACTTTAATCAGGTGGTTGAAAGTCACACACAGCACCTGACACACACGGTCCTTGAATGTCGCCCAGACATCCTTCCTACACACACCCCCTCCCCCCACCCCACCCATGTGAGACTAACAGTAACAGTCTTTTGGCATGTGTTATGTAGCGGGCTCCCATAACGCAACGGGGAGTCATAGCTGTGCTTCTCCTGAAAGCGTCCCTCTCAGTGTGCATTTATGTCCATACCTGCACACCATAACAGCATGCAGAAGACAGTGGATTGTAGACATCTGTCATAGAGTTCATTATTTCCCTACAATTTGAGATGTAATGTAATTTGGTATGAAAGAGATGTGCAGTGATCAATTGTTAACTGGTGATGTCAATATTAATCATGAAATAAAAGACAAGCGAAAACATTTATTCGTTTCCTTTGTTCATTTAGCAAAGGGTGGTGCAACAAGGCAGGTATCAGTCTCTATGGCAGTCAGAATCTATTGGACCAGCCACCATAGCTGTATAATACCATGCCATGCTACCAACTAGTGTTTGTAAACTTCAGAGCCACTGGGAATGTGATTAAATAAATACAAAATGAAATAAATAATTACTCTACTATTAATCAGACATTTTACATTAAAATAAAGTTAGGATTAGGGTTGGCACTGAACTCAGGGCTTTTAAGGGTACCAACCAAAGTATAGCTTGGCACCAGATTTCGATACCTGAGAGCTATCTAAGTTAGAGAGGAAGAGCATGGGCGCTGTACTGGGGAGAAAAAGCCAAGTCGCCCGCATCAGCCGCAGCTAATTTAAAAAAAAGCCCTTTACCAGACTTTATGTGGGTTGGTCCCTCTCTTTATACAGTCTATGGTTGGTCCGTGTAATGCATGGTGAGGGCAGATCCATTCTGAGCTGGACCTGTGATTGTCGCCAGAAATAACATATAGAGAACTGGGTGTGGGCACAGAGCACAAGAACCGCATGCCAATTAGTATTAGTACTGAGATGCTGACAATCAGGGGTGGGGTTGGGAAATAGGGGAGGCCCACTTTGCACCCTCCAGTTTTATCTAGACTGTTTTAGAAACCTCTGTGCTAACCCATGGTGCGCTGATAAGGAATTGGATTGGACTAGACTAGTAATTTGATGCAGCCTAGCCCATATTAGGCTTATTGGAGTAGGCTGGTGTTCAGATTGTGGAGAAGCACCTGTACAGTCGGAATGAACTAGTCTGTGTTGGATTATTTCATGTTGATAGTCGCTGCATTGTTCCAGTTCAACAGGCCTTAACCATGTCCAGAGCTTTGAGTGCGTGAACATTACATTCTTGGCTTCTAAATGACACTTCAAGCTGAGTCATTTCGAGCTGTCCAGAACACTCCTCTGATTTCTTATTAAAGAAAAACATTGTTATCAGGTGCTGCACATTATTTCATTGGGCTTGACCCTTGGACAACTGTCTGTCTAGAGATGACAAGACATAATGCAGAGATAATAAGTAATGCAAGGTCCATACTGCCAATAGCAAATTGCAATAGTTAAAAGCAATGTAACTTTTCGATTGGCAAAAAATCATCAACCGTCCACTACCGTCCTTGACCGGTAAGCCAAACGGTACATTTTTAACCCTGTCTTGTTGTTTAACCTCTTCTGACCTCTTCTCACATTCCATTCTCTGTGCCCTTTGGCTCATTCTAAGAAAAGGCAGGGTGATTGTAAACTAACCACAACCCGCACAATAGTCTATTCCTTCTCTACTATGAGTTAGCTTGCTTAAAATATTATTCAACCATTTATGACGGAATGATCAAAAATAATCCTTAACAGACACAGATTTACTGTAGAAGCTACAGCATAATATATTGAATAAATGGCAATGGCATTAATTGTCTCAGTCCATTGTTAATCACTTGACTAGTAATTAAAATGTGCTAAAGAACAGTTTAAACAATCGCAGTCTTTTCAGCATTGGGATATATACTGTTTTGAGTATATCATTTCAATAGACCTCCCATTATTAACAACTTCTTTATATATTTACTAATTCACTACTCAAATCCAACCTGTCGACCAACAGTGTTCAGATAATGTATGAGACAGCTGGTTTAGAGGGGATTCATCGCCCGTCTCATCCTCAGTGTCAGATTTTAGCAGTTACGTAAAGTGGAAAATAATAGAGCACTCAGTTGAGTCAAGGGAGAGACGCATTCAGTAATTTATTGGAACTACACCATAGTTGTCCTAATATATACATCATGCCATCATTAGATGGTTGTTCTGAGGTTGAAAAACTGTGACATTGAGAGAATTACACTAGAATCAACTTTATTGTCATTGAACAGTACAATTAAATAACAACAAAATGTAATAACATCCATGTTCTCTTGTTCCTTATCTAACCAAGAAAAAAATAAATGAATTAAAAAAGTACAATCAGAATTTAAACTTCAGGGATATAAATCCTAAGCCCTGTTAGAAAGCAAAAGTGATTTGTGAATCAATGTCATCTGTGTTGTTTCCAATGAAAGTGTTTAGGAAAGGTAGTTTGGGTAGCAGATGGTTTCCACAGACAATTGCATCATCCTAAACGTTGATCTTTAACATACAGAGTTCATTGAGACCCTATTCAATTGTTATCTTAATTTCTTTGAGCGTTGTATAATCAGAACACTCATATTAATAATTGTTGTACCCTGATGAAGAGAGCATGCCGGTCGAAACGTTGGTATTAAATATTATTTGCATTTGAGTTTAGAGTGTGAAGCTTTTTCTTATCATTTTACAATCAGAATACTACCTGGGTGAAAGGTCAAAGTGACCAGGGCCTCATTTATAACCGCTACGTACGCTCAAAAGATGACGTACGCCGCTCTCTACGCAATTGGTATTTAAAAAATCAGCTACAACCTCAGTGTTCATGTACATGCCTTTAGTTGGTTCTATTTTAAATGTGCTTCATTGTGACACGTCTTAACCATTTTGAAAGGTGCAATACATTTTATTTCCGCATGACTATTTCCCATTTACAATTAGATTAATACCGACACCTGTAACTTATCAAATATTATCAAATGGATGGTTATAAAAAGCCATGTCATCACAATGCGTAATGATGCACAATGGCTGATCTCGCGCTTTTAGAAAATATGGCAAATGGAAGGATTGGGAGGGAACGCATCTTTACATAGCAGGAAGACTCGCTGGCAAACGAGGGTGACTTCCTCGGGTCGCACTGTTAGACCTCCACTCTTTTGGGCCCAGCGTTACAGAAGAGCACTCAGAGAAACTACTGTATGCAAATCCAAAACTTCCCAGAGGGAATTGGCTGACAGGTCAGGGATAGCTCAGTGAACACTTAGCCGGGTTAGTATGTATAATAGGTTTGTCTCATAATTACATAAAGTTTCCGTACACTGCGGATAAAGAGGCAAACAAAAAAAGTGCAATTTGCAGCAATGTCTGTTTTCCCAAATGTAATCGGTGCACCGAGTGAGAATGCAAACGTATTCATCAGCCAATGTGCAAATAATTTGTGATGCAGATATGTTGCTCACTAATGTAGTGGCTTGACACTCATGGATCTACCCATGACTTATTCATTTTAAGACACAGCAGTGTTGGGCGCAGGCTCAAGGCTGGTCCGTGATGGCTGGCTTCTATGTTTGATTAATATACACATTACACATTTTCTATATATTTCAGTGTCTACCTCATTCACTATCCTTCCAGGGGACAGCTTTCCTGAACCCGTGACAAAGACACTTTCGCGATGAAGCGCATGCAGGAGGCTTTTTGGCATCGACTTTGAGATCTGATCACTTTTATTTATTTCTGCGACAGTGACTTTCTGACGTTACGGCATTCAAAGCATCAGCAACATTTTGCCACCAAGTTGGCTTTTTGGCATTAGTAATGCCCACACTGGGCTCTACAAACAACAATTTCTAATCTTTTCCACATCACCAACAAGTACTTCTAGGCTACTTCACATTGAGTGACGTATATTTTTATTTTTCCTCCGTGTTTGCCATGAAGTCTCAATGAATATTCATTTTGGGTATTTCTCTGACTATTTATGGGCAAATATGACCGTGACATAAAGCAGAAAAAGCTGCGCCACATTTAAAGTTGATTGTGATCTAAAAAGCAAAAACAGCATAGGACGAGGTTGCGCACAGTTTTATAAATAAGAATATTTCTGTCCAAATGCATGTCCTAGCTTCAGCCGTTTATTTATTGAGAACAATTCCTCATTTGCAATGGCGAACTGGGGTGCAGCTGGTATTTGAACCCAGAACGTCATACACACAAAGCATGCACTGAGCTACCATCAGAAAAGGATGAAGGTTTCTCTCCAGTATGGATGCTTTGGTGAACTGTAAGGTGATCTAATCGAGAGAAACTCCACCCAAAATCAAAACATAAGTAAAGCTTCTCTCCAGAATGGATGCGTTAGTGAGCTCTAAAGTTACATGCTTCTAAGAAACCTTTCACACAATCAGATCAGGAGTAAGGTTTCTCTCCTGTATGGATTCGTTGGTGAGCTTTAAGGCTACCTACTTGTGAGAAATTCTTCCCACAATCAGAACAGGAGAAAGGTTTCTCTCCAGTATGGATGCGTTGGTGAGCTTTAAGGCTACCTACTTGTGAGAAACTCTTCCCACAATCAGAACAGGAGTAAGGTTTCTCTCCAGTATGGATGCGTTGGTGAGTTTTAAGTTGATCTGATGTAGAGAAACCCTTCCCACAATCAGAACAGGAGTAAGGTTTCTCTCCAGTATGGATGCGTAGGTGGGCTTTAAGGTCACCTACTGGGAACTTACATGCGAGAAACCCTTCCCACAATCAGAACAGGAGTAAGGTTTCTCTCCAGTATGGATGCGTTGGTGAGCTTTAAGGTGACCTGATGTAGAGAAACCCTTCCCACAATCAGAACAGGAGTAAGGTTTCTCTCCAGTATGGATGCGTAGGTGGGCTTTAAGGTCACCTGATTTAGAGAAACCCTTCCCACAGTCAGAACAGGAGTAAGGTTTCTCTCCAGTATGGATGCGTTGGTGAGCTTTAAAACTACCTACTTGTGAGAAACCCTTTCCACAATCAGAACAGGAGTAAGGTTTCTCTCCAGTATGGATGCGTTGGTGAGCTTTAAAACTAGCTACATGTGAGAAACGATTTCCACAATCAGAACAGGAGTAAGGTTTCTCTCCAGTATGGATGCGTTGGTGAACTTTAAGGCTACCTACTTCTGAGAAACTCTTCCCACAATCAGAACAGGAGTAAGGTTTCTCTCCAGTATGGATGCGTTGGTGAGCTTTAAGGCTACCTACTTTGAGAAACTCTTCCCACAATCAGAACAGGAGAAAGGTTTCTCTCCAGTATGGATGCGTTGGTGAGCTTTAAGGCTACCTGCTTCAAGAAACTCTTCCCACAATCAGAACAAGAGAAAGGTTTCTCTCCAGTATGGATGCGTTGGTGAACTTTCAAGCCAGATGAATCAGAGAAACCCTTTCCACAATCAGAACAGGAGTAAGGTTTCTCTCCAGTATGGATGCGTTGGTGAACTTTCAAGCCAGATGAATCAGAGAAACTCTTACCACAATCAAAACAGGAGTAAGGTTTCTCTCCAGTATGGATGCGTTGGTGAGTTTTAAGGTGACCTGATGTAGAGAAACCCTTCCCACAATCAGAACAGGAGTAAGGTTTCTCTCCAGTATGGATGCGTAGGTGGGCTTTAAGGTCACCTACTTGTGAGAAACCCTTCCCACAATCAGAACAGGAGTAAGGTTTCTCTCCAGTATGGATGAGTTGGTGAGCTTTAAAACTACCTACTTGTGAGAAACCCTTTCCACAATCAGAACAGGAGTAAGGTTTCTCTCCAGTATGGATGCGTTGGTGAGCTTTAAAACTAGCTACATGTGAGAAACCCTTTCCACAATCAGAACAGGAGTAAGGTTTCTCTCCAATATGGATGCGTTGGTGAGTTTTAAGGGTACTTACTTTCAAGAAACTCTTCCCACAATCAGAACAAGAGAAAGGTTTCTCTCCAGTATGGATGCGTTGGTGAGCTTTAAGGCTACCTGCTCGTGAGAAACTCTTCCCACAATCAGAACAAGAGAAAGGTTTCTCTCCAGTATGGATGCGTTGGTGAGCTTTAAAACTACCTACTTGTGAGAAACCCTTTCCACAATCAGAACAGGAGTAAGGTTTCTCTCCAGTATGGATGCGTTGGTGAGCTTTAAGGCTACCTGCTCGTGAGAAACTCTTCCCACAATCAGAACAAGAGAAAGGTTTCTCTCCAGTATGGATGCGTTGGTGAGCTTTAAAACTACCTACTTGTGAGAAACCCTTTCCACAATCAGAACAGGAGTAAGGTTTCTCTCCAGTATGGATGCGTTGGTGAACTTTAAGGCTACCTACTTCTGAGAAACTCTTCCCACAATCAGAACAGGAGTAAGGTTTCTCTCCAGTATGGATGCGTTGGTGAACTTTCAAGCCAGATGAATCAGAGAAACTCTTACCACAATCAAAACAGGAGTAAGGTTTCTCTCCAGTGTGTATGTTCATGTGTCTTTTTAACAGTGATATAGATAGAAATCGTCTTCCACAACAGGAGCAGCAGTGGGACTTCTTTTCTTTGTGGTATTGCTGTTGTTGCTCTCCAGATTTAAGAAAAGTATCCACGTCAGCATTATCATCTGTGTAATTAATATCAGAAAAGTTCATTAGTGCAGTGATTTACATACAGCATCAATACAATTAGTAGATTATGTCAAAGTTTACATAATTTAGAACAGTGGAATGTTAAAAATACTTTTAAATATTTCAGTACATACATATTTGTATAAATAAGGAAGGGTGACAGACATCAAAAGAAAAGCCTGAATACACGAGAGAAGAAGAATGAATGAATTCCATTCAACTGTACTGCAGGTTACAATAAAGCTAAACCTTGGCTTGTATCTAAATGTTGAGCAAAAGCCCAACTGACCTCGATTATTGGTCAAGTTGTTAGGAGTAATGGATTTAAATGAAGTTGATTGGATCTTGTCAAGGGTGACAATGACTCCATCCACAGGACACAAGGGGTCATTGAATGGTTTAAATCATATGACAATAATGTGAATGATTTGCTTTGCTCTTTTTTTGTTCGATTGATCTATCAGCGACCTGGGGAGCAGCTGGGAATTTCACCAAATGTCCACTGGGGAAAGTGTATTTCATTGTATAAATGTCGTTATCAGCTACAGAATCATAGTGTTCATTTATACGCCTTGGTTGGTTCTATTTTAAACGCGTTTCATCATGAAGCATGTCTTAACGAATTTGAAAGGTGCAACACATTTTATTTGCGCATAAATATTTTATAAGATTAATACTGACACCTGTAACTTATAAAAACAATCAAATAGATGATTATAAAAAGCCATGTCAGCACAATGCGTAATGATGCACAATGGCTGATCTTCCGCTGTTAGAAGATGTGGAATGATTCAGAGGGAACGCATTTTCAGACAGCAGGAAGACTTGCTGGCAAACGAGGACAAGTGGCTTATAAGCTGGTTCCTACTTACTCTGGCTGCCCTGTTAGACCTCTGCGCTTTTATGGGCCCAGCGTTACAGAGGAGCACTTGGAGAAACCAATCCGTGCCAGTCCCACTTCAAGTCCTTACAAGACTATGACTTCTGGAACTTTCCGGAGAAAATTGGCAGACGGGTCAGTGGATATCTACTCAAGCAGTGTCTGCTTGAGCTTTCCTCAACCCGTGGCAGACACACATTCGCGATGAAGCGCTAGACGCTTTTTGGCATCGACTGATATCTGACCAATTTTTCTTTTATTTCGTCAACAATCCGACTTTCTGACACTGCGGCATCCATAGCATCAGCATACTTTTGCCACTAAATCGGCTTTTTGGCATTAGTAATGCCCACACAGTGCCCTACAAACAACAATTTCCTCTTTTCCACCTCTCCAACAAGAATTTGTAGGCTACTTCACATTGAGTAACATTTATTTTTTGGTTTTCCTCTATTTGCCATGATGTCTAAATTAATAATAATTTGGGGTGTTTCTCTGACTATTCATAGGCAAATAAAAGCGTGACATGAAGCCGCAAAAACTGTGCCGCATTTAGAGTCCATTGTGATATATAAAGCAAAAATGGCAAGACCTGTGTGTGCACGGTTCTATAAATTGGAATATTTCTGTCCGTAACCACGTCTGACGCAAATCCACCGCAAAGTTTTAGAAATGAGGCCCCAGATCTCAACCCAAGTGAACACCTATGGGAGAATTTGGACCAACGCGCAAGACAGGGCTCTCTACCACAATCACCAAGACACCTATTGGCGAACGTCTTTAAGAAGAATGGTGTTCGCTCCCTCCAGTAGAGTTCCAGAGACTTTGTAGAATCTATGCCATGATGTGTTGAAACTGTTCTGATGGATCATGACCTTAGACCATTCAGCAGTGGTTCTCAACCTGGTCCTGGCTCTAACTTTCTGATCGATGTCTTGAAATGTTGCTTCAATTGATTAACATACAGTGCATCTGGAAGCATTTACAGCACTTTACTTTTCTCTCAAGTTACAGTCTTATTCTGAAATGGATTCAATTCATTTTTGCCTCAAATCGACACACACATTACCCGACGAAGACCACAAAAATTGTTTGTTTCATATTTTTATTAGGATTAGCAAAAAATGTGGATTATGAAAACAGCAAATCTCAGTTTAGGAAATCTTCTACTATAACA